>JAMPIV010002570.1:270000-301890 GCA_024509875.1 Oreohelix idahoensis | reverse complement strand
GTCACCAGGTTGCAGCACATGTCTCCTAATCTATGTCCCAGGAAATAAAATTAAAGTAAACCAATTAGGAACATAGAGATCATAGATCACTATGGAAGATGTAAAGAAAAGAATGACTACGAAAGTATGAGCTTAACGCAGAAGAAGTAATAAAAATGACTTACCAGAATATACAGCGGAAGATATGAAGTCAACATCCGGAAGGATGTAACCAGAAGCGCATATATGTTGTGTGTGGTGCTGCATCGTGCACCAATCTAACATCTAGACAATAGTACAAACAAGAAGACCCATTAGTAAGACTGATAGCTCCGTGCGTATCGAGATCATTACAAAAGTAAACAAATGCGCATAGAATTACATATAGGAAAAAGATGCAAATTAAGAGCTTCAACCGTGAGTATAAAATATGCACGTTCGCACCAGGTTGGGCGGTGTGGTATATTTCGCAATTGACCGGTGCGGGTGTGTGAGTCACATCACCACGCACAGAAACTCGATGAAGAAAAAGTGAGCGAGAATGGTGCGCAACCCTAGCTGAATTAGAAGGAAGCACCTCAGTTTCATTCAAACATGTATTATTGTTTTGGAAGTTAAGAGAGTTTGCAATAGTTATGCATGCCAAACCCAACTTATCAACATGTTTAGCCTGACTTATAACATTTGTATTATCATGCACCATATCAGCTTTCTTGTATGTCAAGCGTGTGTCGTCATTATCTGCACTTTTACGACACACGACTTTGCGCTCATGTCGTTTAGACCAGTCTTTTATCTTATTAGACAGACAACGATCTGTCAAGGCAATCCTACTAGCATGTCGTCGCCAGGCATCATTCTCATAAATGCTTTGTACTTTGGAGAAAAACTACTGGTTGGAGAATGATGACGAGAAAAGTTGTACTTTCCCCGAATAGACCCTTATACTTTGTCATTATGTTTTGACAGGTTCACAAAATCTTTGGTGTTGCCGACAAGTCGTGAAGCAACTCTGTTACTGTTACTGTAAAACAACACTTTGGTCTCCCGAACTATGTCCAATAACTTGTCTTCTTTACGGTGTAACTTGCAAATCTCAGACTCAGTCTTTGGGATTGCAGAAACCTCTTCACAAGTACTAGCAGTGGCACTCGTAACCAAGAGTCCCAACGAAGCGTCTGCCTGATGTGTAATAAAGACTGTTCGGTTAACGTCATGGTACATAGGAGTAATGAGTGCATTGTGCACGAAAATTGCATTCATTTGCTTATGTGGCCTGTTGTGCGTTGGTAGTAACTACATTAAACAACGAAGGATGAGTTATTTCCTATGTACGTATATCCTAATGACAGCAAACTTTGACACCTTTTATGTTACCCAAAATCAATTCACAGCAGGGCTGATCAAGGGCACAAACTCTAACCTTGCCCGAAAAGTACGGTGAATCGATTTCAACATCAGCCAACGGATATCTTTCCACAGTGCCACCGAAAGTAATGCACTGGACTGATGTACCTGTGAGCCACAAAGGATGAATTAAAGATTTCTTCAACCCTATGTTGGTACATCCCATGTCTCGTAAGACCGAAACAGGCCGGTCAAAACGAAATCCTCTGTGAAACATCAGCGAACCAACGCCATCATGTGCTGCCAGCACTGTTGAAGCATGTCCACATCTTAATCGAGGTGTGGCGCCAGGCTGGTACAATGTCATGCATTCTGAACAATTAGCACTATTCTTCAGATCAACATAGCAGGCGTTAGCGTGATTGTTTGTCTTATTATATTAGAATCACTTACAATAGCATCATCAGTTTGGCAAGCATTCGCCTGTGATCGTACGCGGGTTTGACTTCTAGATAATTGAGATTTTCGCCGATCCGAGATTTGGTAAGTGTGAAAGTAACCCCATTTGCCCCTGAAATCTTGATTACCACGGGAAGATGGTGAGAAATTGTAATTGTTATATGAAGTATCATAAGTATTATGGTTATTGCGCCGGCAAGTATCTTTACTAAGGTGATTGAAATTACGTCTCTCCCCACCACGTGAGGGAGAACGACGAAAATAATATCGACCACGGAACGAAGAATGATTATCTTCCTGATATCGTCTGTCCATGCTAAGAGTGCGTGACCTATCGTGCACATGAGTCACTGCACAAGCAGGTAAAGTATCCATTACTTTTGACCTACTCAAAGATAAAGTAGGATGTGCGACACAGAATTGTTGACCTAACCATTAGTAAGATAGAAGACAGGAAAAACAATACAGCAGATTTAAACAGAAGCAAAACCAGAAGCTCCAAAGACAAGGCTCATGAAGTGTACATGGAAGCAAACAAAAAAGTAAGAAGAAACATCAAAAGAGACAAGATGAAATATATTGATGATTTGGCAAAGGAAGCAGAGGAAGATGCAGCCAAAAGAAATAAGAGGGACCTGTACAACAACACAAAGAAGCTAACAGGAAAATATAAGCAAGCAAATGGCCTCATAAAAGATAAGAATGGAAAATCGCTTTGTAATATACAAGAACAAATGAAGAGATGGACAGAACATTTTGAGGAACTTCTCAATAGACCATCTCCAACTAATCCCCTAGACATCCAGCCAGCAGAAAAGGAACTACAAATCAGCTGTGAACGACCAAGTGGAGGAGAAATAAAGAAAGCCATAAAGCTTCTGAATAGATGGAAAAGCAGCTGGTCCAGATTGCATTCCAGCAGAGGCCATCAAAACAGATATTGATACCTCTACAGAGATATTATACAAACTACTTGGCAAAGTCTGAGAGAGGGAGGAAATACCAGCAGAATGGAAGGAAGGTTATCTGGTCAAGTTGCCTAAGAAGGGAAATAAATAAGAGAGCACAAATTATAGAGGAATAATGTTACTATCAGTGCCAGCAAAAGTATTAAACAGAATCATCCTGGAGAGATTAAAAGAGTACATAGACAAGCAACTGAGAGATGAACAAGCAGGTTTTCGACAATATAGATCCTGTACAGACCAGATAGCCACATTGAGAATAGTAGTTGAACAAAGTCTGGAATGGAATTCACCACTATACATCGGATTCGTGGACTATGAAAATACATTTGACAGTGTAGACAGAGAATCACTTTGGAAATTGATGAGGCATTATGGAGTTCCCATGAAGATCTTTAACTTAATAAAGAAGACCTATGAAGACATGACATGCAGGGTTCTTCATGAAGGACAACTTACAGAACCGTTTAGGATTAGAACAGGAGTGAGACAGGGATGCCTCTTGTCTTCATTTCTTTTCTTACTAGCAATAGATTGGGTTATGAAAACATCGACATCACACAACAGAAATGGAATCCATTGGAATCTGACTAAACAGCTTGATGATCTGGATTTTGAAGATGACTTGGCTCTTCTGTCCCATAACCATAATTAGATGCAAGAGAAATTGAAAATTCTCGATGAGAGGTCAAAAATGGGCCTGAAAATACACAGGGAAAAGACAAAGATTATGAGAATAAAAGCAAGAAATTATAACAAGGTTGAACCTGAAGCAACACCACACAAAGATGTAGAATATACACATATCTTGGAAGTAATACAGACAAAGTTGGAGGACAGACTGTGATATCAAAATTAGAATACAAAAAGCAAGAGGAGCTTTCATTGCATTGGGAAACATATGGAGAACAAGAGAAATCAAGTCCAAAACGAAAATAAGAATCTTCTACTCAAATGTGAAGTCAGTCTTATTGTATGGCTCTGAGACATGGAGAACAACAAAAACAACAACCAAAAAGCTACAGACTTTTATAAACGGGTGCTTGCGTAGAATAGAAGGACTGAAATGGTATGACAAAGTCACAAATGTGGAATTGATGACAAGAACCAGACAAGTGCCAGTGGAACAAGAGTTGAGAAGAAGACGCTGTCGATGGATAGGACACACATTGAGGAAACCTATTGATAGCATTACAAGGCAGTCCTTTTTCTGGAATCCACAAGGAAAGAGAGGCAGAGGTTGACCAAAAAACTCATGGAGAAGAGAATTGGAAACAGAGGTGAAAATGATGAGGAAAACATGGAAAGAACTTGAGTGGATGGCACAGGACAGGAAGACTTGGCATGTGTTTGTTGAAGGCCTATGCTTCTTGGGGAGCTAAAGGGTATTGAAAGATAAGTTAGGATGTGTGACACAGAATTGTTGACTTAACCTTTCCAACTCAGTTACATTCATTGGTTTAACGCTCCTGGATGAAAGCGACAATTGCAGATCTACAACAAGACAAGATTGTGTCTCTTAATATGAGGTCAAATAAACTCTCAAAAGACTCTGCAATGTTTGACTGATCCATCTATTGAAACATATTTTTACTGCGGATACAAAATCTTCAAAATCTTTACTTTCAATCGGTAACATTGATTTAAATTGACAAAAAGCGGTGGCGCTTAAGCGCTTATCATATATGTTATCCATAAGTGTCTAATGAAGTATAAAGCAGAAGTTAATTTAATGCAGAATCAGCGTCCCACGCTTTTTGTCAATTTGATGTTACATTATTTGACTGCAAGCTATAAACTTCTTGAAAAATTATTTTTGGGTTTTTAGTGCATTAAAAGCGTGTGTTTAAAATGTTTTTTATATATTTTATATTTTCTCCTTTTTAGTGTTAGAAAAATTATGACATACTAAAACATAAACAATATTTTTACTTATTGTAAATCCGGTCTAAAATTTCTTAAGCGATCCATTTCTTTTAGAACGTCAATATTACATGGCTTTGTGCCTGATAATTTGGTGCAATCAATTTTTTTCAATTTGAAGGCCATCTACAGATCGAACTCGACTTTCCCTTGATTTATAATTTTATAATTTGGATTGTTTCCCTTGATTTAACTAGACACTTGTTTGAGTACTGCCCTGTTTTACGCATAGAAAAAATAAAACACACCACGTACTCTTGAATTTTTAATTAACTTGATTATGGACCCTGATTTGTTTTCATTTCTTTACGAAAAACTGTAATTACTCATAATGTCATAACTACAATATAAAATTATTAATAATTGACTGATTATTGTATTGTCATCGGTAATACACAACAATGACAAGTTTCAGAGCTATTGCTCACCTGGAAGTGATTGAAAAATATATTGCAAGATTCGAAAGTGACATGAAAGTGACATACAAGTGAAGTTAAATAAAAAGCGTGTTTAAAAAAAAGAGCGAGGGAGAAAGATAGGACAACTACCTGTCCCGTTGACCACATCACCGCCAGAATGCCGTATGGTTAAGAAAATGTGGGCTTAACACCACATTCCCAAATGCCTCAATGGGCATGTAACGTGATCCTTTACCTTTAACTATCTGTTAATCAAACCCCAAGAAGTCCTAAATATGATAGTAATCTTCTGGCATCAACTATGTTTTTATATTCTGACTGTTAAACGTAGGCCTTGCGTGCTATTCACCCAAACAAACAATAATACTAGAATAAATATCTGAGTCGTCAATGAACAGAAAACACTATAATGTTTCTTAAACAACTATACGTAAAGACCGATTTATTACCAAGGGTCTGGACTGTGTGTGTGTATGTGTGTGTGGATATATATATATATATATATATATATATATATATATATATATATATATATATATATATATATATATATATATATATATATATATCATCATTATCACTTCCTCTTCGCTTCTTGTGGAGCATGGAGACACCACTGTAGCTGATCCCTGTACAGGAAGCCTACACCAAGCATTAATATGCTATTGTAGTGATGGTTTATGTGACAATTTATTGTATATAATGAGGCGGCCAGCCCCATGCACAATTAGTATGCCTGAGATAACAGTAGTCATATTATTTATTTTGTCTACATTAGCCAAAGCCATCGTATCTATCCGTTGTCTGTGTGTTCGTCTGAACAGCCTAGGTAACAAGTCAAGATGATCATAGCATGATTGGTAATGTATTAACTCTTCTTTATTTTTTCTCCATTTATAACGGCAAGTGAAAGTTTTACTGTTAAAAATTACCGGTGTTCTGCCTATTTATGCAAGTGAACATTATAAATAGGTCCAGACATAATTAGTTTTTAGCATTGCGAAGATGGCCCCCGTTTCTCCAAGACCCATCTAATGTTGGTTTCTAGCTTGAAGGCACTTATACCACACACTTGTTCTACACACTAGCAACACCAATTGGTTCCACCGACTAGTATCATGAAATAATAGAGAAATAGATACCCTCCTCAGTATTTGGTTTCCTGACAAGAAAATCAGGTGCACCCC
The DNA here is from genome assembly GCA_024509875.1 of Oreohelix idahoensis. Classification (NCBI taxonomy): domain Eukaryota; kingdom Metazoa; phylum Mollusca; class Gastropoda; order Stylommatophora; family Oreohelicidae; genus Oreohelix; species Oreohelix idahoensis. The sequence goes on along the minus strand of JAMPIV010002570.1, from coordinate 295,611 downwards.
TATTCATTTCATTGCACCATCTCATCTGCCTCAGAACGTTAGCCTCTCTGAGCATTAACGTTATCACAGTGAGCAGAAAATAACAATTGTATTTATATAAAACATGTTTATTTATACATATGCACTGGTTGACCATTATGTTTATTATAATTATATATTTTATTTCTGTCACCATCCACTCCCTGCTTCATATGCAACTTAGGACTACCTCTGCTTTTGGTTCTCTATGAGAAACCCGCATGAAGTAGTCACCAGCTTTTGCAGTGGTGGTTCATGAACCATCAGTCTATATACTAAAGTTACCAGCCTCATATGACCTTAGACATCCACTAGCAATTTTCACATGTTAAAAATGCAAAATGTAGAATTATGAAATTTACAACTTACCCCAAATATCTTTGGGCATTCAGACTTCTGGCTCAGAAAAATAGTTTCGGCAACTTGGTTAAGTTGCCTTTTACACGTGGTCTGGGGTATTACTTTACATTAGAATCCCAATATGACCTAGTGTTAAGATTCTTAGGATTCCGGGCTTTCCGTACTAATAAGGTAGAGTTTTCTTGAGGTGTAAGTCCACAAGGTGGTCAAGCACGTTGCCCGGTCCTTTAAAGTAGCATCCTCATTCTATTCCTTATTCTTTCTTGTCTGACTGTCTTCCTGGCGAGTTGAATTTATCAGTACCGTAAACTCAAAAGGCGCTAGATTATAAGGCAACATTCGGCCCATGCATCCACATTGCTGCTACATGACATGGCTCCAATCAAAAATTTTGTATTTTAATAAATCAAATACCAAACCAATAGCATGAAACTTGCGTATATTGGTAGGGGTATATCCCCGATATCAACACTAACCTCTCATCGAAAATTCCTGCGTGACACATAAGATTTGATTTTTGCAAGTCACTTCCCATATGAGGTATTCACTTTTTCTTTCGTTATTGATCATGTTTACAACCTACAACTTCATAGATCTATCATAGATTGACATTTTATCCTAACTATTGCCTACAACCAATCTTGCCCGGAAATGATTACATTATTTACCTGCTACAAATCACATGCGTTATCGTAAGTGCTTGAATATAAACTATTACCAGAATGATATTTCATGTGCAAGTGTGGTAAAATGGGATGTTATAAATATTTATAGGGGACTTAGTGTACTGACTGAGATCAGCTGTGAAGGTATCTGCGTCTAATAAGTGTGGTATATTACAGATGACCTTACTTGCTACCACATTTATACCTCAGTCAGAATTATTCTCGAATATTGTGATGACTACGTTAAATGTCTAGGGTTATGAAAATGATGAAGTGTAAGTCACAACAACAACAGACAGATAAACAATTTATTTTATTCCACAACACTTTACAACACTGTGACACTCACACACATATAACACTCTATAAGACTATCTTAAATGAGTCAAGTGTTTAAGTTTAAAAATATATGTATTAATTCTTTCAATAATGGGTATCCTGATTCAACTACACAGTGAACCAGGAATCACAATCAAATGTAATTACAAGTATTATGTACACAGTTTATATATATGAACTTTGTATTGACATAGTTTATTATTATTATTCTATGTGTGTAATTTGTGCAGTAGTAATATGAGGTAATACTGGTTTTGTTCAAGCTCGGTTGTTGTTTTTCATCATGACTTCAAGTGTTTGATTATCGGGGAAATAGTATTGGGAAAAGTTCACAGTTTCTGTCATTTGAACCAATTAATTGACCCTCTGTGTTTAACAAAATGTCAATTTTTGAGGGGGCACATAATGTTGAGCTACTCTGGCCACAGAAGCTTATCTTTCGTGATGGCGACAGGAAAAGACTCCTCTGCTCGATTGCTTCCTGTGTTCTAGAGACACTTCACTGGTCGCTATCTGGACCAAGGAGTATGCTGTCAGCCTCTGGATTTCAGCAAATTTCAGACCAGGTGCTGCTTCAATAACTAGGACCACAGTCCCTGAAACAAGAAGGTTGTACCTCCTACTTCATAACTAATTTATAATCTATTTCCACACTGAACACAATACATAACAAACACTGAGTTCAGAGCGATAGGCCAACTGCTAGCTTCATCTGAAACAATTTACACCAGTATTCTCCTCCTAAATGGTTACTACGCCTCTGCAATTCCAGCATTAGTTCTTTCTAGTCCATAAGATAGGTGTCAGTGTACTGTTTGGCAATTCCATGCAGTTTTACTTTTCTCCGACACGTCCTGTTCAGGTTGGATCAATATTTAGGCTTTGCCTCATGTTGGCTACTGAACCACACACATATACAGACATAAATTATCAATTTACATTCAATTTTCATTAAAAAGATATCGAATATATCAAGCTTACCACAATTCATGGAAATAATACACAGATACGTTGACTGGCGATGAATATGGCACAAATTCCGATCTGCCTCTGTCCCAGACTTTTATTTAGAAAAATATGCACTGGCTCTCAACGCACTGTTTCTTAGTAAGTTTATTTTAAAATGTGGCACTGAACTGACGCTCTTAATTGACTATATTGGCGGGTCTAACCATTCGGGCCATGTTTACACAGCTTTTCAAAAAAAGTACCCTTACTACCGTTTCCCCTAACAACAAAGAATTAGTATTTGAAGTCCGACTAATCGTGTTTAGCCTTACATTTACTTCTATCCAATCAAATAGGATTTTACATGGTGGCCCATTTCCCGTAAAATAGTGGTTTCAAAACATGCCACTGTGCGATTTTTTTTTTTTGTGTGTTGTCTGACACCCTCACTATTTTCTTTTGGCTATAATTTGTTAATTCCTAGACTATTTGCGTAACACTTAACATATTCTTTGTCAGCAAGTCCTAAGGAACCCAAATATATAAGTTTTAAGGCGGCGTTCAAAATATGTATTTTCTTCTAGGATAGTCGTGCTGTTACCACCTCCTCACTTCCAAACTTTTAGGGTGTCTGCTGTACTGTCAGGCTTTCAAACGTAAACCAGTATAATGTCATGTTTCCTAATAAGCGTTTTTCAGGTTTTTAAACCTAACTCTCGTAGTTGTAGTGTTTTTTATCACGGTCTATTTGAAAAAAAGTTAGTGCCTCTGGCCTTTCGCGCGGGGAGGGTGGCATTAATTGTATATCGCGAGACGCGTGTTCGTGTTGCATGCGTTCCTGCTTTCAGCCCTCCCTCTCTCTATCCTAAGTTCATCTGTCTTTCCGTTTATGTTAACGTAGTGTATAAAATGAAATTAATGGAAGTATTAATTTAGGTCATTACGCAGTGTGCCTAGCTCAAGGTTTTCTTAGAAATACAGTACACGTTTTATTGTAGAAAGCGTGTAGTGATGCAGTAGGCTTTACTATCAACGTGAAACGTTACAATTTGCAGACGAAGTAGAAAACAAGGGGAATTTTTGTACGCCATTGTGACAGCACTGTACTTTTACCATTTCTCTTTCCTTTTATTGAATTTATGTGTTAGGCTTTACATTTACCTTTTAATTTATATATGTGGATTTAGAATGTTTCACGACAGCAAGCAAACAACTATCAAGCAGCGAACTGGCCAGACATACAATATTATCAGTGACAAGACAACGAACGGTGCCATCTCAAGGTTTGTTTACGCACAAATCGGGCGCTCCCACTCATTGTCATTATCTTCCTATAAACGCCTGTGTCTAATCTCACAATGTGTGCAATTAAACCTAGACATGGCATGAATTACAGGAAGAAAGTGTAAACAATGAGTGACGCCAAGACCTCGTTACACAAAATGATACGTAGAGCAATATTGTTGGCGAGAAACATGAACGCTAGGAAAAGAGAACGGACAATTCTGTCATCAGGGGATAGGAGAGATTATGAACCCTACAAATAAAAGATCACGTTCTTGTTTTTTTTTAAATTTTTTTAAATTATAAAATTTTGCCTCGTTTTGGCGAGGCGCGTCCCGTTCAACCCAGTCGGTTATATTAGGGCGCATGTCCAAACACAAAAGACCTTCAGGTCTGGAGAATTAACCTGATCGCGTTCCTATCGCAAGAAGTTCACGTATATGTTTTAGTAGCCAGCACGAAGGTTTTCATTTTGAAATGTGGAAAAAGTACATTCGATACAGTGGACACCTGTGACGAAATGGACGACCTCTTCACGATCTCTGTTTCACTCCGACAGGATCAAAGATATATTTTGTACTGATTTTTATCTGTGTACTTTTAAAAGTAACAATTTCTTCTCATTACCGGCTAAGGAGCAAGTAGTTTGTATGCTCAAACATTTGTGACACTTCTTGCAGATAATGTTTATCCCAGCCTGCGAGAAGCAACTAGATACGATGAGCTCCGGTGTGTTTAAATTAAACCGCTGATAAGCGACTCGTTTGTTAACAAGCTGGTCAAACACGGAGTTTTTCATGCTCATACAACAGATAACGAGATTACTGTCTGTGTGACACATGTGGGCAGACAACTGTGACATAAGCGCTTCCGGGTCATCCCTGATACACCAACATTACTTGTTAATAAAGTAATAGGTATTACAGCTTACCCATTGTGGTGGTTTTGATGTTATTAAGTGCGGTTGCTATGTTACCTAGTGTACTGAATGAGGTCAGCTGTGAAGGTCCCTGAAGATAACAGTTTATGTGAGTTTACAGGATACCTTTCTGCTACCACCTATGACCTCAAACAGACTTATTCTGCTATTATGTATGTTAGCTACGTTTAATGTCTAGGGTAATGAAATGTGGTGTGCAGGTAATTAATTACACAGACACACACATATAAACACTAGGTCTAATACTAAGTTCTATGATCAAGTCAATTAACACTGGGTTTAAAATTTAAAATTTAAAAATTTTTTCAAATTTATTTAGTCCTGAGCCAAGTTTGCTTCTGGTCAGGACGTGTGAAACAATATGAATTTATCAATAAAAGAGCATATAATTGAATAATTACATGAAAGGTTTGTACATAGATATATAAGTGAAATTTGCTCATATGGATATTAACTACAGTCTTTGGGAAAACTAGTGCTGGATGTCGGGTCGTGGTGGTGTCATCATACCCCGTCTTTGTTATTACTGTTCATTGACTTTTTAACAGGGTAAATGGTGGCAAAGTTCGTTATGCACAGTGGTTTTAACTTTATTTATTGAGGTTGATGAATCAGCAGCAGGCCAGGTCTTCAATACTTAACTGGCCGGTGACGATGTAGTAAAGTTGTTCACTTGGCCCACTCCTCACAGTTGCTGAGGTAAAATGATAGGCTTCTTATTCATCCACCGTTGGATTTCTTCAGAACATCTGGCACTAGCACAGTGCCAGACAAAGAAACTCACAATTCAAAATGAAAACACACAGATACGTTGTACTAGCACAAACTCAGCTGAGCTGCTGGCTAGACTATGGCGTCCCACTGGTAATATTATATATCTTTAATGGTCGTCACACTTCTAAGCATCAACGATCTGTTTCTGTGGACAGTCTTCAACAAATGGCACTTGCCGGCTAAATTTTTGTCAATACTATTACTCTTTTGTCCAATCGGAGTAATTCCCCTCTACAGTTTAAATATTTAAACCTAAATGTCCAATTTGAGTCCAGTTTCGGTCTAGTGTGAAGTGTATTTCTGTCGGTCTGTCCGTCTGATCTTGGGTTTTCCCAAAATTACACTTGGTTTTGGTCTAACTACAAAAAAAAAACTACACAAATTTTGTCTCACTTACGTATAAGATTTCTATGCTAAGTTATTTTTAGATTCTACCCTCCTTGTCTGCCCCTTGTCCACATGTAATTTGTTTTTCTGCTTTAGTCTCAAGGACGTGTCAAAAGTAACTTTAGTGAGAAGTATGCACAAATAACTGTCTGCTCGTCTGTATTGAACAATACAGTCTTTCGTCAATATCTTCTGTGTTATCTGTCCGTCTTTGTAATTAACAGTATATTATTTCTCAGGGAAGGATGGACTATCAAACTAGCTAACTTTTATTCTTCTAAACTTATTATTAAGGAAATACATAATTTTTTCCATGTTAGTCTTGAAATTTGTTTTTACTACTCGTTCACGGCGTTTGCCGCTATATTCAAATTAAAACGACTATTTACCGTAGAACGTCTAAGATACGTCTGTTTCTGACAAGAGCTAAGGTCGTTTTCGTGTCCAATTTCTTACATTGTGTCAACTAGTGGCGTAATTTTTTTTAAACTACAAATTGCGTCTGCTAGGCTTTAGATTCAAACACGTGTGCAGACCGCATCATTTTTTTCCTTTTCTCTCCGTTTCTACCCCGTCTAAACGAATAGGCATTTTGTCTCCATGTTATAACTAGTTGGTTTTCAATGACACTAGAAAACGATGGCGTGGGCGAAGAAGTAGCAGCGTATCTTATCTAAATTTTATCCCTACATTTTATTTTAACTGTTATCTTTATAAATGGAGGAATTTTATCGTTGCATCACTGTATTTTCACCACACCCATGTTGTCATGTGTGTCTACCGATCTGCCTGTGTATGCAAGGCATCAGATGTTTATATATGGTAACACGTGACCTTTGCAGGCACGTACCTTATTTCACGTGGGACTATTTTGAAAATAGCACACCCTATCTGCATGATTTGAAATGATTGGATCTTTCTGCTTAGGTTCATAACAAGAGTGCGTTGGAAGATAGGAAAATAGTCTGACCATTTCGCAGTTTTAATTCACTGTGAATTTCAAGCTCGCCAAGACAACATCAGACCTCGCCAGAGTGAAGATTAGATTCATAATTCCTTTTTTTTTAACCGGACCTTTTATTGGAGAACCAAATAAGACTTACAAAGCGCAGGAAATCTCTACATTTTAATAAAGAGCACCGGGGATAGGAAACTGTAGACAGTCACGGAGTAAGAGGGAGTTTAAGTGAAAATTAACGACACCCCAGACGCAAAGAAGAGGCCGATTCAAGTCTCTTTTATTCATCTAAGCAAAAAGTCAGTGAGTCAGAATTGGCGTAAGTTGTGATTTACATTTCATATTTTATTACTAACATGTGAACTAACATATATATGTATATATTACCATGTGAAGTTTAATGTGTGAAACTCGCTATTGTATGTCAAAGTCATTTGAGGCTGGCAATCTCAGCGTATAGAAAGATTATTCATGAACCACCACTGCACGGACTGGTGATTGCTTTATTGATAGTTTCGTAAAGAGAACTAAAAGCATAAAGTAGTTCCAGGTTCTCTGTAGAGCAGGGAGGGAAAGATGAAAGAAATGATGTACAGTAGAACTCCATTTATCCGAACCCCATGGGACCGAGCATCGTTCGGATAATCAAATGTTCGGATAATTGGATTACATGATGTATCGAGTACATGTACACATATTTCTAAAAATAATTAACAATCACAAGGAAAATACACTATAAACATGTCTCTAATAATAAACATATTAGATCACTGTATCACCAAAATTTTCAAAATTAATGTAAGTGTTTTCAAGAACATAAAACGATTCCCAGTTTCGTAAATGTACTTAAGTGAAAATAGGAATCCTCTTTTGCGCCAAACTTTCTGCTTTTGGCTGCTAAGTCCCGCATTCTCTTCACTGTGTAGGACAGTTTCATTTTAGAGTAATGTTTTCAAAAATAAATTACAACGATCAAAACCAGGCGCAACCTGCTTTTGGCTGCTAAGGAAGTTTCAAACTTTTGCTCAATCAGTGTAAGTGCTATATCTTCAAATTGGTCGAAAAACCTACAAGTACATATGTACAGGATTCGGTCACTATGTATTTGTTTCTTCTTGAAAAAGACAAAATTTTTCGTCATTCAAAAACTGAAACCAGAATCATCAGCCACATGTGTGCAGACAGTGTAAATCCGGGGCATTGTTGAAATAGTTCCACTCTTTATCTGTATGCAGTATTTCATTTCCTTTTTTTCCCAAGCAATTTAAAGCCTTGTTGAGATAAAGTGACAGGGTGGTCCAAGCCAGCGAAAGATTAAGCTTTTTGGAAAACGCCACCACACTTTCTTCATCTTAAAAGACGCATGTAAATCTTTTTAAGAAACACCCTGTTTTATCAGTGCCATTGAGGGATTAAAAATTTGCATCAATTGCATTCAATGTAACGAGGGTAAAATTACTTTTCCAGTTTTCTTTTCTTGTTCTTTCAACCTCTTCACATTTGGGATGAACTGATTTGTATACCAATCAAGAAATATTTCACTATTCACCCAAGCACTCTTCTGTGCTTTGTAGCACAATGGGAGACATGTCACATTCTTTAAACAACGTGGTTTTTTGGCTTTGCCGATCATTAGCACCGGTAAACGATGATGCGGCTATGGTATGGGAATGATTTCCAGGAACCCATAACTATGGGGTGGAAAACATTTTCGCCATACTCAGAAGAGCGTTCCGTTCTATTGCTGACGAGATTTACCATCCCTAGCCTTATTGGTGTTGAACTGAAGTGCCTTTTCACACAATAGGAGCAGAGAAAGTTCTATCTCTCTAACAAGATTTCTCAGGGAACCGTAGCCCACTATCTTTCGATGCAAAACATGAAGGACCCCACGTGGAAGACACAGTAGACTCTCCTTGACAAAACATTGTTTATTGCTGATCCTTTTATATGGGAAATGAGCTACAGAGAAATCCGACAAAAATTGATCAGAGACGAGCCAGCGAGCAGAGCGAAATTAACTGAATGATCCAACCCATAAGACCGTCCAAGGATCAGTTCGCAAAGCCCGCATCAAAAGATTCAGAACAGTCTAACGTGAGATTTTTTCTGGAAAAAGTGTTCGGATAATTGGATGTTCGGATAATTGGGGTTCGGATAAATGGAGTTCTACTGTACATTCTAAGTATAATACTTTCTTGTGTAAATGTCAAACATAGTCTCAAATTCCAGTAAAGACATGTGACAAACTAACTTTTTCTTAATATTGTGATCAATCGTAGATGTATATGTAAATAGACTATTCAAAACCTTTTCATTTAAATTAAAGTTCCGCGAAAGCTATTCTATTTAAATGTAAAGAAAGTTTTATCCCGAAAAATTTAATTCCTAAAATCTGTGATTATTAGGAACCCATAAATTTACTCAGAAGAGCGTTTCGTTCTATTTTTTACCGTAGTTATGTTACCGGCAAATTTCTCTCTAACAAGAAGGGAACCGTTCCCAATTTAATCCCACGTGGTAGACTCTCCTTGACGTTTATGGGAAATGAGCTACCTCCGACTAGCGCGAGCAGAGCGAAAAGAGAAGGAGCTATACTAGACGATAATTTTTCTTGATCCGAATTCCAACTGTTAAAACCTAAAGTGAAATTTAACAGGAGGGGGGGGGGGGGGGGGGGGGGGGCTTAACGAGCTAGAATAAACCATCGCGTAACCTCTTCACAAAAGTGTTGGCAGATTCCAGAATTAATGTGCTGAGAAAATGCCAGCAATGTTTTCCCTTATCTTAATATCTTGTGAATACTCCTTTGTGGTAGAAGTGTAATTAACCTTCTATCTACACATCTGCCAAGAGTAATCTTGTGAGCAGGTAGATACCTTAGAAGCCACTATTTGACATTCTTGAGTCGAGGCCACTGTTGGACCACTATTGCAAAGCAGGGGAGGCAATACCGTCACAACACCATTGATTTTAAATGCCGGCGACAGAGGTCTAGTCCGAAATTTTCTACTTTAAATAAAATCTTCCACTGGAAACTACCGGCAGATCGGGATCGACTGATAACCGAGCCCTGATATAGATGACAGCGTCGGTGGCAGAAAGTTGTCTATTCCTACACACTAAGTTTCTGTACATATACCGGTAAGAAAGACTTCCTATATTTTCATATATTTAAAATATATTGTACAAGTTTTCACACAGCGTCTTTTGCTGGTTAAGCTATTTATCACGCTTTGACAGGAATAACTCTAGCGTGACGGGAAGAAATAAACCTAGCGTGACATAAAAAAGAAGTGGTTTTTTTTTTAATCGTTAACATATACAGGTAGACATAGCAAGAGTGAACTTTGACTATTAACGCCGTACCGGGTGGTTAGAATGTGACACAAGGTCACTAAACATCCACAGAAGTTAACCTAGCATGATTCTAAAAAAATTCAACAGACACCATTACATTTAAATGGGTTGTCTATATATATATGCATATAAATATAAACATTTCAAACGCCGACACACGTCTGCTAGAACTTACACAACAGGTAACAATTTCTCAAAATTCCGCTGGCTTTTGCAGTGTGTTATAACCATGATCTCTTAGTGTCTGAATCCAAGTAAAAGGCGTATTTTTTTGTTCATGGTGCTGTGAGCATGTTTCACTATGATATTTTATCATTATCTAGCATTGTATACTCATTCCATTCACAGATTTTACTTTGTCAATGACAAATTTTAATTTCTTTCAGGCTGTAGGCACTAAAAATAGAAACAGGACTTGGTTACTGAACTATGGAGATACTTAGATAAGGAGCTTTGATGTTATTAGCGACCGCTTTTTTTTGTCAAGTGCATTTCAGCTTTATATTATCACCTGATGAAGTTTTTGGCAGTTAAAGTATACAAGACGCTGACGGTGATTGCTTTTGCGTCGCTGAAATTTGATTAAACAAGTAAGTAATTTCTCTTGAAGTCGACATCATATATTTTTCGTTGCTTGTTGCTATACAGTATAACAGGTAAATTATAACACGCGGTTTATGGGTGATTTCCAGAGCAGAGGAACCATTATGGGTTTTATTTATTTATTATTTTTATTTTAGATTAGCTTATTTATTTGCTCGAGGCTTAAATAAACTTCTCTTTATTTGCTCGATGCAATTTGTTTCAGCATACACACGTTTTTATTATTTAGGTAATTAAGTACAGTGCAAAGAAATATCATTCATCATTGTTCTTCTTCTCTGGTCCTTGGCCGCTGAGTGACACAGCAATCAATGATTATCACGCCTGATGGCGTCTTGTAGGACAAAAACAAACTGTCTCCACTTTGGTCCTTGACCACTGACTGACAAAACAATCAATGACCATCACGTCTGTCGAAGAATGAAAACATACCGTGGAATCGCCTAGTAGTGTTTCTGAAATAGCGTCCAATGAGATTCGCGCATTTTCTGCAGGCTCGCCGACAATGCCTTGCATAACTTACACTGGAAACAAGGCAGCGAATTCATCTGTGTTAGGACTGTATCATTTCATTAGAAGTACAATAAAACTGGTGAACGTGTTGAAATTCTACTTAATCCTTTTGTTCAAGAAGGAAACAGCGTATATGTGGATATATTAGAAAGTGTAATGCTTGCTCTATTTTCGGAGATAATAGCAAGTTAGTGTGTCAAAATGTTAGCAAATATGGCTAATGTTCACTTTTGCAAAGCATAGCAAATCGAAATCGGAACAGATTTGGAAAAACTATGTGTGGAAATGTAGTAAAGTGAATCCGTGTCACCACACGCTCAAATTCCCCGCTTAAAACGTATTCCTAAAATCTATTAATAACTACCGCATTTGAAATTTGTCTCAAGGCCACCGTAAAATCAACCGCCAACAATTTAACTAGAGAATTTGAACTTTCTACTACCACAGGTTAAAAAGGTTACTACCCCCAAACACACACATACACACCCCTAATATTTATTAACGAACGTCGTAAAGATTAACAACCAATCGGATTGTTACCTCGTTTTATAGTGACGATAAAATTTTGGTTGGAGTGAGAAAAATGCCTAATATGTGTTTTTAACAAAAATTCTATAATTTATTCCTCAAAAACTAAAGAGAATTAAAAGGAAAGAGATATCTGGAATTGTAGCGCGGATATTGATTAACATAATACCATAAAGATTTCCCATTAATAAAACTATCTTGACGTAGAAACAATTATTTTATTAATATTTTCAGTCGGGAAAAAACATAATTAATTACTTAAAAATTACACGGATGAAAACGGGGAGAAATAAATGAATGAAACCTATAGGGGTAAATACAAGACAGCTGGCCGTTTAATAATCAATTTTAATATTTAAAATCGGTCCATAAATCACTGAGATATATAATATAGAAATAAAATCAGACGAACGAACACACTTACGATTGCTCAAAGTTTTAGTCCAAAAATAGTTAAAAATTTGGACGCGTCTTTTGATTGGTTAAGGGTAGTGGACAAAATTTAACACCCCTTTCAATAGTCCGCCATTTGAGAAAAACTTCAACACTGACAGGTTGAGAGCAGATGCAAAGCGTTGGTGATTAATGCCTTTGCCGTCTGGACGACACAGCGGTCTGAAATTGAGCCATTGACTGCTAGTCAATCCTGTGATTGTGCAATTATTCTTTACTTGCGGTAAGATAAATAAGTATTAGTATTTCATTAACATGTAACTGGCCACAGATTGTACGCCATAATTTGATTCGATACTGCCTATTGGGAGAGAAATTGGGGTCACGACAACCCAGTAGGAATGTGCCTAAAGTAGATTTATTTGGAACGTGAGTGAAATAAAATGTGTAAAAATGTTTGAATATTGCCATAAAATCTTACGTCTGTAAGTCCAGAAGCCACTAGCAACCTTCTGCAGTGCCACAGTGTTCTAATGACACTTGAAAACATACCTAGGATGTTTGAACACAAGATTTAACAGGTCACAAGAAGAAAATTGTATACCCCAGCTGATTTTAGGGAGGACAATCAATGCTTAAGGTGACAGGGGCGTTACAGCCATATGGGAAGAAGAATGTAAACACGGGACGGGGTGAAGTCAAAGAAAATAGGGTCTGGTGCAAATGGTTTGCACACGTGACTGAGCACAGGTAATCTTAGTATTGATTAGGTGTGGAATTGTTATAGCCAGCATATAAAAGGGAGGGAATATCCTTCTTTTTCAGGGTTATATTGCCTATTACTAAGTGGTGGCAGGAAACCTGGGGCAGGCAGACCCTGTGTATATTGAAGCCCCAGAAGAGCTGCCTGCTGCATCTGAGTTCAGAAGACAACTATTGTGTGGACCTTGAAGAGTCTACAGGCATCCACTTCAGACAGTCTGTCAGGTCAAGTCCCTTTACATGGGCATATGACATCGCATTTAAAAATTTCCACAACTAAAATAGAAATCCCTGTGGCCGTGATGATACTAACAGACCCTCACATAATTGACTAGTTGTAAAGAAAGTATTACATCAGACTGTGGGATACTCATACAGTGACACTTTAATATACCAATTATGGACAAAGGGTACTCTTTATTTATTTATATGTTGTAAATAAAATTTTATTAATTTGGAAATATTCCTGTCCTAAAAGAATTGAGGTACAGGAAAATAAAAATTGTAATATTACCAACAGTCTTACTTACTTCACTTTTATTGAGTTAACGTTATGTTTTGACATTGTTCATACATCACCATAGATACATTACCCTAGACACTTGCCACACAACATCACAGAGATTTTACACAGAGTGAGATCTTAGAGAGGTAGCGGATAGGGACCCTGACATCATCATTATCAATTAGACTCAGGAAACTTACACAGCTGGACCTCACTTTGTTTACCCTTAGTGTAGTAACATCAATAACCTCTCATAATACCACATATTGGGGTCCTGTCCGGGATTATTTTACCACCATAGACCAAGGTATTCCCATTGTTATAATATATATTACAATTGATCATTTGTGGAAATTGGATGAGTTGTCATTGCCTATAGTTCAGCACTTTAGTCATATTTGTTTATTTATACTGTAAGATTAATAAACTTTGTATGAGAGAAAAGATGGCAGACTTGGCCAAATTCAGATCTGCTACTGTGCAGACGGCAAGAGAGCTTGGCATGAGTGGGGAACTTCTGATTCAGTATGTTACTTCTGAATGTGATAAATTTATTGATAGGGAAGATAGGAGGTTAGCTGAAGAGAACAGGTTAAAATTAGAGGCAGATAAAGAGGATAGGAAATTAGAAGCAGATAAAGAAGAAAGAAGATTAAAATTAGAGGCTGATAAAGAGGCTGAGGTTAAAGGGTTACAGTTAGAGACTGAAAGGGAGGTTAGGCAGATATAGACTGCTAAAAAGGAAAAGAGGTTGCAAAGGGAGGCAGGGGAAAAGAGAGAGGAAAGGAGATTGCAGATGGAAGCAGATAATAAAAGATTGCAAAGAAAACATGAATTAAGATTAAAAGAACTGGAACTTCAAGGACATGTTCCAGAAAATGGAAGCAGCCCATCTACCTCTGATACTACTACAAGTCAGGGGGCCTCCAATTCAGCCATGAACTTTCACTTAGATCCTTTTGTAGAGAAAGACGACGAGATCGAGTCTTATCTCAGTAGATATGAGAGACTAGCTATTAACTATGGGTTAGAGAAGGAGAAGTGGAGTTTATAACTATCCCAAGGTCTTAGGGAACATCTTATGAAGTGTTCTCAAAGTTGAGCAGAGAGGATCAGGAAGATTATGATATTTTAAAACAGGCTCTATTAATTAGGTATGAGAAGAATGGGGAATTTTATAGGAAGAAATTTAGGAATGCTAAGCTACTGTCTGGGGAGACCTACCACCAATTCTCTGCCAGATTGGAAACCTATTTGGAGAAATGGACTGCTCTGGGGAAAACCCAAGATTTGAAGGAAATGATTATGATAGAGCAACTGAGAGAGTCCATGGCTCCAGAGCTGAGAAAATTTCTCATGGAACAAGGTGCAGAGAGGTTGGAGGAGGTTCTCAATGTTGCTGAGAGATATCAGGCAGCCCAGAAAGAAGTAGCTGGTATTAGAAAGAAACAAACAGATAGTAATAGAACCCCACAAGACCAAGATGAGTATTATAATGATAAGGATCAATCACATAGATATAAACAAACCTATGATAGGCCAAGATTTGATCCTAGAGACAGAAACCCACAGGTAAATGATAGGAAACCTTACAGACCAGAAGGAAAATGGTGTAAAATATGTAGGACGCATAATCATAATACAATTGAATGTGGTAGGAAAGTTCCTCCATATCACGCTGCATGCATGATAACAGTGGATAAGGGACGGAAGAAACTGACAGACAGTCAGATGGAACTTCATCATCCGCCCATCTGTGAAGAAGTGGTATGTAATGGTGCTAAATTCAAGTGCCTTTACGATTCAGGTTTGGAATTTGACTCAGTTGTGAGTGCAACCCTGGTGCACCCTGACCAGTATACCACAGACAAAGTGGAGATACAAGGGGCATTAAAGGATACAGCCACCATGACACTTCCCGTAGCCAATATCAATGTCAAAACTAGGTACGTGGAAGGAGTGATTAGAGCAGCAGTGTGCAACGAACCTAATTACCCGCTGGTGTTAGGAAAGAGATTTGCGTTTCTAGGGAGCCCTATAAAACCGGTGATCATGGCAACGCTCCAGGTCAGGTCGACCACTAGTAAGGAGGAGGAACCACCACTTAATATTCATCCGAGAGAGATGAGAAAGGCCCAGGCAAAAGACAAATCATTAAAACCTTGCTTTGGCAAATTGCCACATGGCCATAACCACCCTAAGAAAGGAGAATTTTATTTGAAGGAGGGACTGTCTCCAGGAAAGCTGGAGCAGGACCCAAAGAATATGGACAGTTAGTACTGCCATGGAGTTATAGGACACAAGTTATGGCACAAGCACATGTTGATCCAGACGGTGGGCATCAGAAAATTGGCACTACCCGTCAAAGGACATCAGTGAGATTTTTCTGGCCAGGTGTAGCTGACGACATTTATCAGTTTGTTAATTCCTGTCACCAGTGTAGCAAGGTACATTCCACAAGGTGGAAAGAAAATAAAAATCAAATGCTAGAAAAGCATTGTGGCAAACATAGGCCTAAAAACACAAGGGGAAATAAAAAGGATAAGGTAGATATAGTGGATAGGGAAACCCTTTTTCGCAAACCGTCTTCCAATAAAATATTTAAAATAGCAACTCTGAGTATGGCACAAAGAGTAGACATAAACACAGTCTAGACCGCCCCGAAACACCCCCCGTCGGAATTCCTGGAACTAACTAAAAATAGCAATGAGGTTAATCGGCCAACATTGAAATCGAAACTAAATGTTAACCTAAAAAAAGTTGGGAGCGGGCGTTTGAGCCATTGGGAAAATGTTCAGCTCGCTTTACAATATGGCTATTAATTTAGCATTATGAAGGGTACCGGTGATAGTGACCGGCCCTACACATTCCATTGGAAGTATTGTATGGACATTGGATTGAGATCACACATATTATATAGCAATGCTAAGGGAGAATTGATTTCTGATGCAGAAAAACTCATTTCCCCATATTATATATTATATCACCAAATGACGTTGGGCGGAGACAACCGCTGGAGAATATAGCCTTTATCTGAATGGCAGATTAAAGAGTCATATATGAATATTAGTAGAGGATTTTTCCAGATTCCGTCAAGCCTGAGCTCAGACCAATGGATGACTGTGATCACATTGGAGGGGCACATTGAATTCACATGTTGCTTTTGGATTGGAATTACTCCGAGTGTTTATCCAAGCTGATAAGGAAATTACTGGACCCCCTACATAACTCTGCCTTCACCAATTTTATAGATTTTCTCCTCATAAATATTGCAACCTTGAGGGACATCTAAAACCTCTGGACATGTCATGGGACAGACTCAGAGAAGAGCAATGGTGAATATAGATTGATAATCAGCATTTGCCAGGCAGTCGCACCTGCAGCTGTTTATTAACATAAACTTGTGATAAAATTAACCGTGATACAACGTTAAAATATCTCCAAAGATAAAATGTAGGGATAAAAATAATGCGTAAGCTACTAGAAGACATGATCGCCCATGCCGCGGGTCACTACCCGCCATGGAAATAAACTTGTTAGACGTGAAGGCAAAACGTTTACCCTTGTAGACGGGATGAGAACGGAGATCAAAAAGAAAAATATGACTGAACACGTGCTTGAAACTAGCAAGGCTAAAAAGACGCAATTGGTGGGGAAAGGAAAAAAATTCACGTCCCCAAGTTGACACAAGGTAAAGAAATGGACAAAAGGGACCTTAGCTATTATACGCAACAGTCATTTCTTGGACGCTTTTACGATACTTAGTCCTTTATTTGAATTCAGCGGCAAACGCATTACAGAAGATGCTCGAACATATTTCAAAAAAAACAACTAACCTTGAAAAGTAACTTTTTCTTAATAATAATGTTAGGAATATAAAACCTAGCTGGCCTGATGGCCCATCTTGAGCAGAGAAATAATATGCTTTCATTTATACAGACGGATAGATAATAATGAAGATATTGACAAAAGACTGTGTTGTTCATATCAGCGAGCGACTGCATTGAAACAAAAAAATGTCACTAATTTTCAAAAAATTGCGGCCTTGAGACTCAAGTGCTAAAATCTAGATGAATGAAAGAGAGGGGGAATTAGTGGAAAGTTGTGGCTAAAAATAACTCTAGAGGCAGATTCGTGTAGGAAATGCATGTATAAACAAGTGTGTTTTTGTAAAAAAAAACGCAAGTAGAGACAGACGGACCAACAGACAATAATACATACTTGACTGAGGTATGACTGAATTGACTTTTGGTAGGAGGTTTGAAATTTGAAAAGGGGGAAAGGAGGTGATTGGCCACAGATAAACATATTATCGGCGCTCAGACGCGCATTTTTGCCATTCATCATAAATTGTCCAGTAGTAGACACAGTAATTCTTCAGTGGTGTAATTCCCAGAAGCTAATTGCAATATTTAGAGGGACGCCATACTAGAGCCAGCAGCTCAGCTGAGTTTTGCTAGCATATAACAGTGTTTTCTATTCATAATTCTGGTAAGACTGAAAGTATTTCTTTGTATATTTTAATATTGTTTAATGTTTCGAGTGAATTGATACTGCCATATCATAATCTATCCCTTACAACAAGTAAGGATTCGCTCTAGACCCCCAGCCCCAGTTCAGGGTCTAGAGACAAACAAAATACATAAACGCCAGCAAGGATTATGAAGGGCGGATCAAGTGTTGAGATCAGTGGAACATATCACCTATCCTATTCAATGGCAGGAAGCTAATGAACATATTTCAGAATATGTAGTCTTGGGGAACTTATACTATGTGAAACCAACTTGGTAAGATGTGCTGTATGGTCAGAGAGATCTGACCCCGTCTATGTGGTGTTGTTGTGTAGTGTTGAGTGTAGAAGTGGCTCAGGGGGTAGAGTTCTGATACATGACCCAATACTTTTATTTCAGAACTGTGAGTTTTTTATTTGGCACCAAAGTGGTGTCAAATGCTGTGTTGTAAAATACAAGTGAGGACCCGTGCAGTCGAGTATTTTGACAGAGCAGCCTTAGATTCCCCCAAGCACGGAGAGGTGGGGCCACCAGATTCCAGCACCAGAACTACTCAGTCAAGATACGTGAGCGTCTGGCCTGCTGGACATTCACCAACTTATTTTCTAACTAACACCCCAATTATATTTCCATCAACTAGAACATACCATGTTGGGAAATAAACTTGTAATTTTCCCATCAGTAAATGGACAATGTTTGGTAGTCATAGACTGGGAGTGATGAAGCCACCCCAACAGCACATCCATCAATCGTTCTCCCAGATAAATTACAAATATAAACAGTAGTAATATTAACTAGTCTTGTAAAATACATATGTACACACCTTTCATTTATTATGCCATATATTCATGCATTTCATTCATAATTTCAAAACCTTTCATATGTTCTGACCAAAATAAAACCTTGGTTCAGAACAAATAAACTTAAAGAAAATTTAATATCCAAATTTTAAACAGCTTGAGTTAGTTCAGTGTGTTATAAATTCTATTAATATTATTAGACTTATTAAATATCTGTGTGTGTGTTTGTATATACTAATACAACACCTTACATTTCAGTACCCTAGATTTTTAACGTAGCCACATTCATTAGTAAAAAAAGATATGTGTGAGGTCGTAAGTGGTAGCAAGAAGGGCCTTCTGTAAATTCACAGCTACATTTATCTCAGGAGCCTTCACAGCTGACCTCATGCATCACACTAGGTAATATCACAACCATACAGTACCATCAAATCCACTACAAAACTGCAATAGATTCTTGGATTGCAGAGGTCTGAGGCAGATTTCTTGAGTAGTGTCTACTTTGAATGACCCAACTGCAGGAATCCAGGATCACACCAAAGCAGAGTAGAATAAATCTGATATAATTTGATCGAGATTGTAACACAGATCATAAAGCTGCACTAGTGGTGCAGGCTTTTTTAACAGGGGAGATATGTAGTAAAACGTATTTTAAAAATCTATTAATAACTACCGCATTTGAAATTTGTCTCAAGGCCACCGTAAAATCAACCGCCAACAATTTAACTAGAGAATTTGAACTTTCTACTACCACAGGTTAAAAAGGTTACTACCCCCAAACGCACATACACACCCCTAATATTTGTTAGCGAACGTCGTAAAGATTAACAACCAATCGGATTGTTACCTCGTTTTATAGTGACGACAAAATTTTGGTTGGAGTGAGAAAAATGCCTAATATGTGTTTTTAACAAAAATTCAATAATTTATTCCTCAAAAACTAAAGAGAATTAAAAGGAAAGAGATATCTGGAATTGTAGCGCGGATATTGATTAACATAATACCATAAAGATTTCCCATTAATAAAACTATCTTGACGTAGAAACAATTATTTTATTAATATTTTCAGTCGGGAAAAAACATAATTAATTACTTAAAAATTACACGGATGAAAACGGGGAGAAATAAATGAAGGAAACCTATACGGGTAAATACAGGACAGCTGGCCGTTTAATAATCAATTTTAATATTGAAAATCGGTTCATAAATCACTGAGATATATAATATAGAAATAAAATCAGACGAGCGAACACACTTACGATTGCTCAAAGTTTTAGTCCAAAAATAGTTAAAAATTTGGACGCGTCTTTTGATTGGTTAAGGGTAGTGGACAAAATTTAACACCCCTTTCAATAGTCCGCCATTTGAGAAAAACTTCAACACTGACAGGTTGAGAGCAGATGCAAAGCGTTGGTGACAAATGCCTTTGCCGTCTGGACGACACAGTGGTCTGAAATTGAGCCATTGACTGCTAGTCAATCCTGTGATTGTGTAATTATTCTTTACTTGCGGTAAGATAAATAAGTATAAGTATTTCATTAACATGTAACTGGCCACAGATTGTACGCCATAATTTGATTCGATACTGCCTATTGGGAGAGAAATTGGGGTCACGACAACTCAGTAGGAATGTGCCTAAAGCAGATTTATTTATAAAGTGAAATAAAATGTGTAAAAATGTTTGAATATTGCCATAAAATCTTACGAATGTAAGTCCAGAGGCCACTAGCAATCTTCTGCGGTGCCAGAGTATTCTAATGACACTTGAAAACATACCTAGGATGTTTGAAACCAAGATTTAACAGGTCACAAGAAGAAAGTTGTATACCCCAGCTGATTTTAGGGAGGACAATCAATGCTTAAGGTGACAGGGGCGTTACAGCCATATGGGAAGAAGAATATAAAAACAGGACGGGGTGAAGTCAAAGAAAATAGCGTCTGGTGCAAATGGTTTGCACACGTGACTGAGCACAGGTAATCTTAGTATTGATTAGGTGTGGAATTGTTATAGCCAGCATATAAAAGGGAGGGAATATCCTTCTTTTTCAGGGTTATATTGCCTATTACTAAGTGGTGGCAGGAAACCTGGGGCAGGCAGACCCTGTGTATATTGAAGCCTCAGAAGAGCTGCCTGCTGCATCTGAGTTCAGAAGACAACTATTGTGTGGACCTTGAAGAGTCTACAGGCATCCACTTCAGACAGTCTGTCAGGTCAAGTCCCTTTACATGGGCATATGACATTGCATTTAAAAATTTCCACAACTAAAATAGAAATCCCTGTGGCCGTGATGATACTAAAAGACCCTCACATAATTGACTAGTTGTAAAGAAAGTATTACATCAGACTGTGGGATACTCAAACAGTGACACTTTAATATACCAATTATGGACAAAGGGTCCTCTTTATTTATTTATATGTTGTAAATAAAATTTTATTAATTTGGAAATATTCCTGTCCTAAAAGAATTGAGGTACAGGAAAATAAAAATTGTAATATATTAATATAACATTACCAACAGTCTTCCTTACTTCACTTTTATAGAGTTAACGTTATGTTTTGACATTGTTCATACATCACCATAGATACATTACCCTAGACACTTGCCACACAACATCACAGAGATTTTACGCAGAGTGAGATCTTAGAGAGGTAGCGGATAGGGACCCTGACATCATCATTATCAATTAGACTCAGGGAACTTACACAGCTGGACCTCACTTTGTTTACCCTTAGTATAGTAACATCAATAACCTCTCATAATACCACAGGAAAGAAAGCTACACTTCTGCTAGATAAAAAGAAATAAGGATGGAAACAATAGCTGGTATAGGAGATGAGCACGACGAAGAATCGTGGGGAATGAAATGCATAGATGACCAAAATGTTCTAGTCCAGCAAAATAAAATCTCACACCAAGTTCTGGAGACGTTACAGTGCTAACTTACGCCAGATGCAAGGCTATTTAAGCCGCGCTAAATTTGAATGTGGACACACACGAAATCAGTTTTTGCATGACGGACAGAGGAGAGAGCTAGTCACGAATTCTTTCACTTGTGTATTGTGGCAGCCTGTCTTGATCAAGTCAATGGTCCAGTTGTGTAATTTCTGAGAGCTGGAGGGTAAGTTGAATTACTGTAAATATATTTATATATATAATGCAAATATCTGTTTCATGTTATTCAAGATATGTTATTGTGTAACTACATGATTAATGATTCAATGGATGAATATTTTAAAGACATGTGCTGATGAATGGAAGGAAGGAAACCAAACCAGATACTCACAGTTGGTTTAATCATTAAGGATCACTCTGAAAGTATTAGAAGTTGACAGGAAGAAGAAGTGGAGTGGTCTAAGTAAGCCTATCTTTAATGTAAATAATAATGTATTATAATGTACTATGTAATTAGTTCTAGAATTGCACAGTAGACACCTGTCAAACTGTACATGTAACATTCACATGTGTGCATCATACACATGCATCATCACACTCACACCCAGCACAGTAGATTTGTGGATATCATAAGAAGATGCCATCCACGGGCTATGTATTGTTGCAGGTTGAATTCAGCTCATGTCATAAGATCAAACTAGATCTACATCAAGGAACTCTGAAGTGGGAACTCCTAGTGTTAACCTGCGTAATTGTCAATGAGCATTGCAGTGGGACCACTCATATTCACTGTTAACTCTAGTGTTTGATGAACATCAGTGAAGAGTTTCATCATCATGTGTAACCCTATCAACTCTGGTCTGGGACATTGCAGTCTAGCAGCCGAAGAGACATTTAAGATAAGTTCAACATCACATGAACTATTGTTACAATTTAAGTGCTAGTTGTCAATGAAGAAACTTTATAGAATCACAGAACAGTTTGCAGGAAATCTGTTATTCCAGTGACACTTTATTAGTGTAAATATAATTGGAAACTGTGAATTATTGTGTAATATATCATCATATAAAACTCATTCTTATTCATTCTGAAGACAAGAAGAAAAGAAATTACTTATAAATAAATTGATTCATTAATTGTACCTTGTAAATTCCTTTTTGTTCAATTTTGAATTTTTAAATTGGAATTACATTACTGTGTAAGCATAGGGTAGTCTGTACGAGAGGGCACCATAGGCTCTTGATCTTTTACAACACTATTTGGACAAGAGTACTTTACAGCCTGACTATAACCTCTGTCATCCTTACACCTGTGCTCTTTTATGAGACTGGGGTATTTCTTTTAATCCAGAACTCTTGTCTGACACTATCACCTGATATCAACTAGATACACCTTTATTTACCATCTCGTCACAACGTCTGATGGCGTCTTGTAGGGCCGCAACAAACTGTCTCCACTTTGGTCCTTGGCCACTGACTGACAAAACAATCAATAACCATCACGTCTGATGGCGTCTTGTAGGGCCGCAACAAACTTCTCCACTTTACTCACTCGACAACCATCTTTTGTATGGTGCCCCAGCTTTGGTTCATGCTAAGCATATCTGCCTCCACAGTTCTCCGCCAGGTGGTTTTTGGCAGTCCTTACTTTCGCTTTCCTTCTGGAGTCCAAGGCATGATAGTTCTGGTAAATCATTCATGATGATCATCATTATTTCCGGTTTACTCCCTACAGAGCATGAAGCGAACACTGAAGCTGACCTCCTTACAATAAACCTGTATTAATGTATTCATATTCTCTTACATCAGTGCTTTCTGTAGCATTAGTTTTAAATAATGAGGTTACCAGCCTGGGGTGCAAAGCTTTACGTTCGTATAATTTTTTTATGATGATTGTATTTTTATTTACTTCAGATAATTAGTGATTCGAACGAAAAGTATTTTATGCAACAACTCTTTGTTAATGGAAATTTAAAAAAACGAAAATTCAGCGTTAACAAGAGCCAATCCTGAAATACGGAAGTAATTCAAGGACAATAATTAGCAAAAAGTAGAAACAGCACTAGAGGCCACAGACATGATGGGGTTTTATAGAAGAATACAACAGACTTTGGAAAAGTGTAATGAGGACGTCGTGACATAAGCCAACGTGCAACGGAAGCTTTTACTTACATTAGAGGGAAGCAATCCTATAACTGTGGGCATATAATAAGAAATACGGAATATATCATGACAACAAGAAATATTGATGGAAAAAGAGACAGAGAATGGAAAAGACAGATGATAATAATTTGGCATCGTGGCATGAAAAGAAGTCCAACTGATAAACCGTACCGGACGGAGACTGGACGTTGTGGTGGGACAATGGTAGCCAATCCCACCAGGCATGATACTTGAAGATGAAGAAGAAATTTAATGCAGTCTTGAAAATAACGCCCCTTCTCCTCTTTGCAAATGCGTATGTATCTCTCTGGCCCTAAGACTTCACCGCTGCAGTAGATTATTCGCTTCAGGAATGTTCTTACTCTAAAATGTTATACTTAATTGGCAGAGCGTAAACATGGGTTCATCATCTTCGGAGGTTCCTCGGGTATAAGTGGATGGGGTCATCTCTCTAGCGTCGCTTTCCTTCTGTCTTTCATAATAATGTTCTTGTTTTGAATCAGCATCATCAGGTGCCGTGCCGACTAGCGTTAGCGATCACGTCACTTTCTTTTTCATAGTCTGCAATGTCTTGAATTAGTTCAGTTTTTTTTCACTTTTCCATGCAGCTTGTTTTCCCATGTACTTATTTCTGTCTCTGTCGTCTTCTTCTTCTTTGTCGTCTTCTTCTTCTTTGTCGTCTTCTTCATCCTTCTTCTTTTTCTTCTTCTTCTTATTCTCCTCCTCCTCCTCCTTCTTCATCTTCTTCTTCTTGGTCTTCTTTTTCTTCTTCTTCTTATTCTCCTCCTCCTCCTCCTTCTTCATCTTCTTCTTCTTGGTCTTCTTCTGCTTCTTCTTCTACTCCTACTACTCCTTCTTCATTTTTTTCTGCTGCTTCATCTTCATCTTCTTCTTTTTGTTGTTGCTGCTTCTTCTTCTTCTTCTACTGCTTCTTCTTTTTCTTCTTTTTCTTCATCTTCTTCTACTTCTGCTTCTTCTAATTCTTCTTCTTCCATTCTTCTTCTTCGTCATCTTCTTCTTCTCCTTCTCTTGTTTTTCTTCTTCTTCTTCCTTTCCTTCTTCTTCGTGCTCTTATTATTATTATTATTATTATTAATCTTGTTCCTTCTTCTTAGTGTTCATGTCTCTCCACCACCACTGGTCCCCAGTGATGTTCATCAATTCTGTCGTCGACTCTTTCTAAGCCACGATGTCAAATTGTCCATTATCTTCTCTCTGTATCGTCCGCTATCCAATTTTCCTCCAATCCTTACTGTTGCCACAATACATTCCATATTTGTCCTTGTCATAAAATCCTCATTACTCTCTGTAGCTGTTCAATATTCTTCTGTAAAACTACATCTCTTGGCCTCCAGAGATTTTTTTTTCCGGTCTTATAATTGCCCATGACTCACTTTCATCTGTCAGTACTGGTTCAATAAAACAATCGAATACTTCTCTCCCATTTTGTACCTACACAAATAAAAATAAATATGAAACAACCTGTCCTTCTGTGTCAACGTTCACACACTTGTGTGTGCTCTTTTGCTGAAACACATTTCAATTTATCTTCACCGCTAATGGTACGTCACCGGCTTACAGTTGACAGCTCTTCTAGGCACACGTTTATGCTATCCATTAACCTTCTGCTGTAACGCTCCATTGTAATACCTTTCTTCTCCGCATTTGCTTGAAACACACCTTTCTTATTTTTCGTAAAAACTTCATTCGTTCGATATACCCGAGCCGTTAATAAGGATCTGTCAAGCTGACAATACAACTTTGTGTGTTATTATTCTCCAATTGTTGGTACTAATATCTTTAACTGAGCGCAAACAATTTGCTAGGCAGCTTAATACTTTTTAGTTTTGAATAATTTAGAAGCCAAGCCTACATTTTCATTCTTTTACTCTTCAGATCTTTAAGAG
>JAMPIV010002570.1:0-262500 GCA_024509875.1 Oreohelix idahoensis | reverse complement strand
TATAGCAACCAAGTATATTGACCAAAGATTTCCAGCGAAGCTTTGGACACATGCATATACTGATGGTTCGGCAACAAATGCAGTTGAAAATGGGGGTGCCGGCATCCTCATAAAATTAAAGAATAGAATTCACTCTATGGCAATTGCCACTGGAAAATACTGCAACAACTTCTGTGCTGAAGCAGAAGCCCTGAAACAGGCAGCTGAAACTCTTATTGAATGCAAAGCACAGGCAGAAAAACAGATAGTAATCTTTTCAGATGCCCTCTCAATAATATCAGCGCTGAAGAGCCACCAAACTAAAGGATTGAAAGATCTGATAATCTCCCTTGAAAGACTGGCCTAATGCTTCAAGAAGTGCACTATCCAGTGGATACCAGCCCATTGCAACATACCAGGAAATGAAGAGGCAGATAGACTTGCTAAAGAAGGAGGTGCCTTACAGCAAAATGATATAGAGACAACTTACGCAACGGCAAAGACCACTATAAAGGCTACATTCAAGTCCAAATGGGAAAGAGAGCACCCGGGACATTTGAAAAATGACGCATATCATCAACTATCCAGAAAAGAACAGGTCATCATTTTTCGACTGCGCACTGGGCACAACAGATTGAGATACCATCTGTACCACAAATACAAAATTGGTGCAACAGATCTCTGCACCTGCGGTACCAGCCCGATGACAGTCGAACACCTGCTGCAGTACTGCCCAACCTACAGTAATGAACGGGGAGCATATTTCTGCAGAGTCAACTCTTATTCTGTCAACGAAAAACTGTTTGGAATTCGGGAACTGAGTTGTTCACTGCTGCCTTTATTAGAGTACATTTGTGGAAGTCTGAAGGTATTCGAGCTTGTTCTCCAATGAAGATATTTTCCAACTCTCGAGCCGTATGTATCCACTCAGAAACACACATGCTCAATCAAATTCATACAGACTGGGAAACTGTATATAAGCCCGTTCAGATTCAATTCTGGACTCTCATAATTCCACTGCAAGATCTCATAGCTGAGAAGATGTCCAGAGGAATAATCCACACCTGCAGAAGCCACATATTCATGGCCTTTAGTTGAGAAAAGCTAAGCTGACTTGCTTTGTGAGCAAACTTGCATAGCGAAAGCTCAGATACGTAATATTGTGTCTGTAAGGGTATGTTAAATATGTATTGATCGTTAGGTTACAAAATATCGTGCTGTTATGTAAATTGATATAATATTCGAGATTGACAAATTATTTGATTTATTCGTGTGATTATCTTGATGTTGAACTCGTAAAAATGCTACACAACTGAAGTTGGTCTACAGCTGAATATAATCGTACACAATCCTGAACAGCATTGACGCAGCTAGAGTACTCATAACCCAGCACTGCTAGCAAAAGGTAGTGGTTTGGTTTACAGTTTGGTTTTAAGGTTTCTACTTCAAAAATTCTGTATTCCCTTTTGATTCCTATATACATAAACTGAGATTCTCGCCGGTGCTACAGAGTTCGTGCAGTGTGCTGTGATCCTCCTTGTGTTATCTAAGGGAGGAGATCGGAGCACTGATGGAGTAAATAAAGTAAGGGGTTGCTGTAAAACTGGTAAGGAATATAAGTGATAATAAGTGGCGATTGCCTTTCCACTGATTCTTCTATAATTGTTCTTAGTGTGAATATTTGATCAATACATGATCGTTTCGGCCTGAAACCCGCTTGTTCTTCTCTGATCTTTTCGTCAGCATGCAATTTAAGTCTTTCTAACATCATGCAACATAATAATTTTCCAGGTACTGATAATAGAGATATACCACGCCAGTTATTACAGTCTGATAGATCACCTTTCTTCGGTAACTTTACAATAATACTGTCTTTCCATTGTTGTGGTGGTTGTTCTTCTCTCCATACTTCATTTATAATATCTAAAATTCTCAAGAGGTTGTTGTCATTAACTGCTTTAATCATTTCCCCTGAAATTTCGTCAACTCCAGCAGCTTTAAAATTTTTTAATCTTTTAACGGCTTGTTTGATCTCGTCCAGCGTGAATTCATCGCAAGTTATTGGCAAGGTGGTTGTGGATGTTTCATTATTAAAATCAGGTGTTACTGTTGGTGGTGGTCTGTTTAGCACCTCCATGAAGTGCTCAGCCCATCTCTTCATTTGTTCTTTTTCTGTTGGTATTGAATTCCCTAATTTACCTTTAACAGGTGTTTCCATAGCAGTAGGCTGGTGACATAGTTGTTTTGTAATTTGATAAAGGCACCTACTATTACCAGTTCTTGCAGCATTTTCAGCTTCTACGGCCAGTTCATTGATGAAATGTCTTTTATCTCTTCGAGTTTTTGTCTTCACTTCTTTATTTAACAAGTTATAAGTTAGTTTGCAAGATTCAACTGCATTATGTGTACTTGCCGCTAGTAGTTTAAGTTTTGCTGTTTTCCTTTCTTGTATTTTATCCCAAGTATCTTCTCTCATCCATTTTTTCTTTTTATGTACTAGGTATCCGGTGGTCGCTACAGCTGCTTCTGTCATTGCTGTTCTCAGTTGTTCCCATTTAGTATCGATTGTCTTGGTGGTGATATCGTTGTCAATTTTGCCTAAAGCATCGAAATAGTTGTTCATTTTGACATTATATTCCTTCTTTATATCATTTGATTGCAGTCTGTGTACATCTATTCTTCTATTTTTATTCGGTTGGTATAACTTCTTCAGTTTAATTCTCATTTTAGCTATGCAGAGGTTATGATCGCTTCCGATCTCTGCACCTCTGTATGCTCTGACGTCTTGAACTGATGAGCGAAATTTAGCGCTTATGCAGAAGTGATCTATCTGGTTCTTAGTTCTGCCATCAGGTGAATTCCATGTTATCTTGTGGATATTCTTATGTGGAAAGATGGTGTCTGCCACAACGAGGTTTGATATTTCACAAAGTTCTAGAAGTCTTTCGCCATTTTGATTCATACAGCCTATGCCATGAGTACCGAGATATCTTTGTACTCCATCGTTGTTGTCACCTACTTTGGCGTTAAAATCACCCATGACTGCTATTATGTCATGCTTGGGTATTGTGTTGATGGTACTTAGAAGTGCTTCATAGAAGTCATCTTTTGTGGTATCAAGAGCGTCGTTAGTTGGTGCATAACATTGTACAATTGAGAGCTTGAAAAATCGTGTCTGAAATCTAGCTAATATTAGCCTCTCATTGATAGGTACCCAGCTGATAAGCGATGCTGCTGCTTTCTGTGTCATTAGGATGGCTACTCCCTCTGTGTGACGATTATCATTACTACCAGAGTATATAATTTGCTTTTTTTCTTCTGAAATATATTTTATGCCCTTCCCCGTCCATCTACACTCGCTGACACCCAATAAGTCCAACTTATAATTATCCATTTCTTTAATTACTTCTTCCAATTTTCCGTCTTGATACATAGTTCTTACATTCCAGTATCCAATTTTAGAAATCTCCTTAGCCCCCAAGATATTAGAGTGAGTCATGTTTACTGTCGAGCCTGGTTCTGTTTCGGTAACAATAGCTTGTTTTACGATAGTGAATTGTTAACTCACTGATCAACCCTCCGATCCAACCGACCGATTCGAGGGTTTCGAGGTCAGTTATAGGAAAATATCTACACCACTAGATACTCTGGTGTATTTTTTATTCTATAATTTAACATAACATGGTGATATCCATCGAAATATACACATTCCTGATGTTTTTCTTTCGTCGATTTTCAAAAAGCCTTTGATAGTCTACACCGCCCATCATTGTGGAAGATACTTACAATCTATGGTTTTCCAACAAAATATGTGAATATAATCAAAGCGCTATATGACAATGCAAGATGTTGTGTTAGAACAAATAAAGGGAATACAGAATGGTTTACAGTAGAAACAGGGGTGAAACAAGGCTGTATTATGTCACCACTACTTTTTGGAATAGCTATTGATTGGGTTATGAGAAACTATACCCACAATGAACAATTGGGTATAAAATGGACGAATGGAAAATTCCTGGGGGACCTGGATTTCGCAGATGATGTAGCATTCTTAAGTTCAACACCAAGACAATCCCAAGAAGCAATAAATAATTTGTGTCATCTCTCGGTTAAAATTGGTCTCCAAATAAATGCCTCTAAAACTAAAGCTATGAACTTTTCTAACGAGACCTTTGATATCATCTTGAACGGGGAAAAACTACAGAAAGTTGAAAGTTTCAATTATTTAGGCAGTAAAATGACTCAGGATGGTGACACAACAAGAGAAATCCATACTAGAATTGCTTTGGCAGCTAGCGCCTTCAATAGATTATCTAACATTTGGAAATTACGATCATTGAATATACATACCAAGCTTCGTCTGTTTAATTCAAATGTTATCTCAGTGTTAACATACGGCTGTGAGAGTTGGAAAATAACAAAATCATTGGAGAACAAGCTGAATACATTCGAGAACAAATGTCTTAGAAAACTCATGAACATCAGTTGGAAAGAATTCAAGACTAATCGACAAATAAGAGAAGACTCTAGGCAGAAATATGTCTCCGACTATATAAGGAAAAGACGATGGTCATATATCGGTCATGTCCTACGAATGCAAAACAACAGAATACCACTACAGGCGCTCACTTGGGTTCCTGAGGGTAAGCGGAAAAAAGGAAGACCAAAAGAAACACTCAGAAGAACAATAATAAGAGAAGGAAGAACGTTGGGCCTAAATAATGTGCAAGAGCTAAGAGGAGTGGCGTCACAACGAACAACCTGGAGAGCACTGGTTTCTGCCTTATGCGCCGTGTTTGGCGCTTAAAGAATTTATTATTATTATTATTAATATAAGTATATAAACCAATAAAACGGTATTGAATCAGCTCTACGAATAACGGTTCACATGAAACAAGGGACGTTTCGGGTTTTACCCTTCGTCAGCCACAAACAGGTGACTGTTGCGTGATAAATTCTCGCAACATCGTTTTATTACAATATCTATTTTATAACGCAAGGGCAACAACTGCTTGAAATTTATAGTCACTTTTCTCGGTAAGCATTTGTCTTCTCGCGTTGGTATTGAATGCAGTTAAGTTTTGAGCTGTGGTCATTTTGCGCTGGACTGCGCATGACTGGTCTTGTTTTTTGGTCGATCGGTTTCCGCCCACCACTAGTGGAGTGAGCGATTTGAATGGCGAAAGAGATGCCTCGTTGAAGAGGGGATCTCCGCTATTTTTTGTTCTGTCAGGGATGTGTAGTCCTCTTAATGGATATTTCGTTTATTCGAGATAATACCTCTAGTGTTTCCCACATGTCGGGAGGCGTGATATTTCTGTGTATTCCCTGAAGGCAAGGTAAATTGACTTTTTCATTAACTCTATCGATTTTGGGTCGTGAGCGATTTCGATTCATAGCCTGTCTTCGAAAGTCGTCGTCACGAGATGTTTTCCCAGCTCACATGTCGCTGTATTGTACTGCATCGGTTGATGCAGGTCCCAAGGACCATTACTTGCTACTTTGTTAAATGAACTAGGTTTGGAAAACCTTTATTATCTAGAGGATATTTTTGAGGACATTATTTATACTTCGGCAGACGTGTCTGTCTTGCTGAAGTCAGACTAAGGAGAGTGAACTGATCTCATACATCTGGTTATCTCCTGGCTGTTATAGAAAAGGATGGAGTTTTTCACCTGACTACATTTACAGCACTATGAAATATAACATGCATCTGACTCATCATTGTAATGCTGTCTACCGTCTATTGCTGTATTGAATGTTGCTGTGATAATGACTGTTTGATGTGCCTACATATTCGCGTAACCATTTTGTCACTGTGGCGTCCACAATAAATAATGAAGAAAAACGTCAACGGCTGTTACAAGAATCATTGACTTTATACGTCGTGAGTTTACTGACGTTCTATGTGGATTGCCCTGTTATTTTTGTATGAACATTGTTTGACTGAACACATCTGCACACTACACAAAACCAGACATGCGGATACCATCCATCATCATATGGCATCACGCATCATTTGGTGGCCATAAGCTGGTTTGATTCTGGTACCAGCAAACACGGGGTCCCTTACCCACTTCATTTTCAACAAGAATACATCAGCATCCTTCAAGAAATTAACATTCTTCAATACAGTCAACATCTTCAAAATTTTCAAAGTACTCGGCGTTGCCCGGTAAAAGTCAAAATTTCAACTTTTTGACGGAAACAAGAATTTGACAGTACCCGGCGTTGTTACATGTTGCCGGATAACTCGGACTGCTGTTATCTTTTACGCAAGTCAAGCAAGTTGCTGCTGTCAAGGTTCCAGTGCTGTCGTTTTTGTGAAGGTCAAGTGCCGGTTGAAACGGGTTGTTTTCTGAAGAAGGCCAAGTACCGATTTCCATCAACTTATTTTTGGATTAGAAGGTCAAGTGCCGAAACAACTCAACACACAGTATTTCAGAAGCTCTTGTACCATCGTGTTAGCAGTGGAAGCAGTTCAGATGTGCCATCATCGTTGGAGCTTCGCTCTTTAGGACGTTGATTGACATCCGTTTTGTCTGCTGTTCGACGATTGGAAGCCTATAAGTTAAGTGGCCTGTTTGTATGTAAACTGTGCCCTTATACTTCTGCTGAGTCTTCTGTGTATCATCTCATTCTGTATGTTATATGTCTATATGTTATTTGTATATTTATATGTTTATATTTCAGCGGGTTCTCGGTTGGGTGGTGTCTCCATTAGATTATGCCACGTCATAGAGGTCGTCTATTGTGAGCGTTTTCTGTAGGGTTTGCAAATTTCCGATACTGGAATTTGCTAAGCGACTTCTGTTGCTATTTATGTTAGCTGTGATGAGATGTTTTAATATTGTTTTCGTTATTATTTCGCATTCTTTAGTTTTGTTTTGATTTGTTTGTATTTGTTAGCCTACTCTTGACTATAATTTAGTTTCATACAACATTTTTGTTTATACACTGTGGTGTCATGTATTTTGTTTAATTATAGCGCAGATATCGTCACATTTTTTGTGATATTTCATTAATTTCTGCTTTATTTTTAGTTGATTTCTGCGAACGTTTTTGTATTGTTGCTGATCTTTGTTATTGTTTACATTGTTATTGTTTACATTGTTTGCATTGTTTACATTTTCAATGTTTACATTCTGCATGTGTTTACATAGTCATTGTTTACAGTTATAGTAATTAGTTAATGGGCTATGCTAATGCACTGTTACTACTACACTGATGATAAATGAATGATGAATAGTGTCGTGCACTATTGAATGAGAAGTGCACTTATGATCAAGAATTGATTGTTGATATTTCATATACAAGTTCTTTGATTGGAGACTTGTTTCCCACAGAGACTGGGATAATATAAGGTGATGTGAATATACAAGTGCTTAATTAAGACTTGTTACACTTAGGTTTGAAATAAATTAGTTAATTATTTCAGGTTTTGGACTCATATGTTAGACAACATGTCTACATTTGAGCACTTTATTGAGCAGGGTAAATTGCTTGGGAAGACTGGTGATAAGTTAGAAGAATTTGCAACTGCTCGATATGATAAAGCAATGGAAGCTGAACAAAAGAAACTGCATATGGAAGCTGAACAAAAGAAACTGCAGATGCAGGTGGATGAAAAAAGATTCCAAATGGAAATGGAAAAACAAAAAAGGGAATCAGAAGCTGAGGAAAGAAAACTCCAGCTAGAAGCTGAAAGATTTCAAAAAGAGGCTGAGAATAAAAGACTTGAAAAAGAAGCTGAAAATAAAAGACTTGAAAAAGAAGCTGAAAATGAAAGACTTCAAAAAGAGGCTCAGGCTGAGGAAAGAAGATTACAGAGAGAGTCTGATGAGAGGAAAGAGAAAGCAAAAATGGAACATGAAGAAAAGGTCTTAGCTTTAGAGTTGGAAAAATTGAAATTGACGAGCATGAGTAATGGTAATGATTCAAACAAGGGTTCATCTTCTGGTAAGGCTAATAATGATACTTTTAAGATTAAGTTACCAACATTTAGTCCTTCCAGTGATGACATAATGTTCTATCTGGACAGATTTGAACAAGCATGTACAGCTCATAACATAGACAAAGCAAAATATGTTTATCAGTTATCAGGGATACTGACAGGTAAAGCTCTAAGTATATTAAATATGGTGGATGAACCTGACAAGAACAATTATGAGGTTGTCAGGGCCGCTTTGTTAAAGAAATATCAGCTTAACGAAGACGGCTATCGTCTACAATTTAAAAACATGTTACCTGAAAATGGAGTTGAATTCTCCGAGTTTATTGCAAGAATACGCATTACTTTCTCACGATGGGTTGAACTATCTAAGACGGAAAAAACTTATGAAGGACTTATGGACTTAATACTTAGAGACAAAGTCATGTCGTCTGTCAATGAGTCTTTCCTTGCTTTCCTTCATGAACGTAAACCTAAAACAATAAAAGAAATGGAAGATTTCTGTTGCCAATACGTAACTGCGCACCCACACATAACCATGGGTAACTCTAAGGTGAAAGAAGGTTTACCAGTTGCTTCGGCAGCTCCGTATGGCCAAAACTTTGCTCGTAGATTCCAACAAAATTTTGATAGAAAGAGTAGCGGTAATTTCTGTCAAAATCATGGAAATCAATTTCATGGTGATTCTTCTTCGAAGAATTGGAGACAGCCTGATAGTACTCGTTACTATCACCCTAATAATTATAAGCATTTCAAAAGAGGATATGGTAATAGAGGTTATTCCTGCCGAAGACCTCAGAACCAAACAAATAGATGTTCGCATCAATGTAAACATGATAGTAATCGTGGAAACTGGAATTCGAACCAGGATAACAATTACAATAGAGACAATAATAACTGCAGAGATAATAATAACTCTGATAACTTCAGAGGTAATAATAGTCGGGGTAGATCTCAACACAAAAAAAAAAGAGATATCAGCAGGCTAATGCTGTACAACAGGAAACTGAGGGAGCCTGTAATCATGTTGTTGATAGTAAAAACTTTGACGCTGTCACTGGTTCTGCTTTTGACTTTGAGAGAGCAAACAAATGCCCCCAATGCAGTACTTTATTCGAACCGGGTACCATAACTACTTTGAGTTGTGGTCACCCACTTCCCGCTCTTCCTGCTGCTGTTGCGCATGACGGGAGGGGTTCTTTAATTCTACATAAGGGTCTTGTTAATGATACTCCGGTCTCACTACTTTTCGATTCCGGATGCACCACTATTGGTGTTAGACAATCGCTTGTAGATCCATCTTGTGCTACAGGAAGGGTTATTAAATGTGTCACATTTGGCGGCACTCTAGAAAAATATCCTACTGCTGTAATTCGCATTGCCACTCCTTTCTTTACTGGAGATGTGCATGCTTGTCTCTTACCTAATCCTATTGCAGACCTTATTATTGGTCGTATTCACGGAGTTAGGGAGTGTACCCCACAGCAGATTGCTGCTTGGGAAGATAATAACATGCAAGCTACAAATGCAGTAGTTACAAGAGCACAAGCTCTACAAACACCCGAAACTTCACTGAATAGTGATAATGAAGTTGATAGCCAAGATAGTCACTTAGTAATCACTCGTGACTCTTTCATAAAATTGCAAGAAGAAGATCCTTCTTTAAAAAAATGCTTCGTTCTTGCGAAGAAAGGTGATCCGAATCAGGATACAAATAGAAAATCTTGGATTGCAATGAGAAACGGCGTACTTGTACGTATGGTACAAGATTCGACTACGTCGGCACATTCGCAAATTCTTGTTCCCAAGAGCATGAGAGTGCAAATATTACAACATGCTCATGACTCGCAATGTGCTGGACATATGGGTTTTGCCCGTACGAAGTCGAGAGTCCTTGCGGCTTTCTTTTGGCCTTTTGTCAATAAGGACATTCGTATTTACTGCCGATCATGCAAGGTATGTCAGGAGGTCAAATCTAGAGGACCACGACATGCTGCGCCTATCCAGGCTGCTGACATTCCTATTCGGCCGTTTCAGAAAATGGCCATAGATATTATTGGCCCTTTTAAGGTCAAGTCGGCCAGAGGACATCAGTTTATCCTTACATGTGTCGATATGTGCACACGTTGGCCAGAGGCTATTCCTCTTAAGAGCATATCTACTACAGATATCGCAGATGCTCTTTGGTTGATATTTTCTCGCTTGGGGTTCCCCAGAGAAATATTGTCAGACCATGGCACTCAACTCATATCTGACACTATGTCACAGGTAATGTCTACCTTACATATTGAACGATCTCTCAGTAGTATCTACCATCCTATGTCTAATGGGTTAGTTGAGCGTCTGAATAGAACGCTCAAGACTTTGCTTGGTAAGATAACTGAAGATCATCCTCAAGATTGGGACAGGGTTTTACCCGCGGCTCTCTTTGCCTATAGAGAAGTCCCTAATGAACACACAGGATTTTCTCCCTTCGAACTTGTCTTTGGCGCGCGTCCACGCGGCCCTATGTCTTTATTACACGATCTCATCACTGCCGATGATATTAGCGATGAAACTCAATCCTCATATGAGTATGTCATTGCTCTTAGACAAAAGATCATTGAGGCATGTAAGCTAGCAACTGCTTCATCAGAAATTGCTAAAGAGAAGGCAAGACAGTTTGCTAACAAGAATAGATGTCTACGACAACTTTGTCCAGGTGACAAAGCATTCGTCCTACTCCCCAGTAGGGAAAATAGACTTCTTATTGCATGGAAAGGTCCGTATGCAATAGTCTCTCGGATTTCCGATGTTGACTATGTGGTCGATATTGATGGACAGCATAAAACTTTCCACATAAACATGCTTTCGGAATTTCACGAACGTCCGGACTATTTGCTGCCTATTTTCCAGGCAACGGATGATGCTCCTGCACCTCACGGTCATTATTCATCCCTGTCTGTCATACAGGATGAGGAATCTACCTTCTCTGATGTTAATCTTCCCCTTCCAGTGGTTCCATTACATTCCACGGAATCTTGGAAAAACGTTTCTGTTTCTCCTAATCTTTCTGGTGACGAACATCGACAAGTCTCGTCGATGTTACAAACATTTCAGGATGTTCTCACTGACATTCCTGGACACACAGATGTCATAGAACATGACATAATTCTTACCGACAATAATCCAATTAGGGTTAGGCCGTATCCTATTCCTATACACTTTCAGTCGCAAGTGGAAAAGGAATTGGATGAAATGATTCAATTAAATATAATTGAACCATCGACTTCACCATATTCTTCTTCCATGGTTATTGTCCGGAAGAAGGATAAGAACATACGAATTTGTGTTGATTATCGCAAATTGAATCAGGTCACAAAGTTCGATGCTGAACCGATGCCTTTGTTAGAAGATCTACTGATTAGACTTTCTAATTCTAGATTCTTCACTAAACTTGACTTGTCTAAAGGTTATTGGCAAGTGCCTTTAGCAGAGCACGCCAAACCTCTTACTGCTTTTTCTACACCTAGGGGTCTATTTCAATGGAATGTTATGCCTTTTGGTCTCATGAACGCCCCTGCCACTTTCGTTCGCATGATGCGTCGAATTCTGTCACATCGTTCGGATGTCATCGCATACTTAGATGACATCTGTCTCTTCAGTGATACCTGGGAAGATCACTATTTAGGGTTATATGACTTACTGTCCACTCTACGTGAGAATAATTTGACAGCGAAACCTTCTAAAGCTTTTGTTGGTTTTGGTGAAATCTCTTTCCTGGGTCATCGTGTTGGTCATGGTCTCTTGAAGACAGAAGACCACAATACTTCCAAAATACTGAACATCTCTGTTCCTAAAACGAAGAAACAAGTTAGGAGTCTCTTAGGTTTAATTCAATTTTATGGGAGATTTATTCCAAATTTATCTTCGATCATGGCACCTCTCTCAACATTGTTGAAGAAAGGTTCGCCTAATCTGGTCCGTTGGTCTGAAGAATGCCAATCTTCACTAGACCAAATCAAGAATATATTTTCTTCTCCTCCCATCTTAAGATTACCTACTCTTGATAGGACTTTTGTTCTTCGGAGTGATGCTTCATCCACTGGGATTGGAGCAGCACTGATGCAAGAATATGCAAATACTCTGCATCCTGTTATGTACATTTCTAGAAAACTAAATGCGGCAGAGAGGAACTACTCGGTTTTAGACCGTGAGTTGTTAGCGATGGTTTGGTCAATTCTAAAGCTACAAAGATTCCTCCTGGGCGCACATTTCATTCTAGAGACTGATCAGAAAGCTCTTACAGCTATTCAGACTAAGAATTTGAAGAGTTCGAGATCCACTCGATATGCTATAGCTCTTCAACCTTTTCACTTCACGGTACGAGCTATCCGTGGTGCGGATAATGTGATGGCTGACATTTTGTCTAGATGCCCACATGACTCCAACTAATACTTCTGTCCTATATTTCCATATATTACAGAGTCATAACACACCTATATTTCTACAATAGATTAGCACATCTGTACTTACTTTATATGTACACACTATCGTGCTTTGTTGTCATCTTCTTCTGTTCGTTTTTTAAGATGATAGAGGAGGACTGAGTAGTTAATATAAGGGCCGTTAGTTTACTAAACAGCCACAATTATTAATAATGTATTGTACCTTATGAAGCATATTAGTTATTAATTAGCATTATATTGCTTGTACTTTCTCAGAATGTCATTGTTGAGCTGAGGACTTACCTTACTAGTATCAAGCATGACGAGTTCTAGATTGTGTACTTACCCTCGGAATACCAGAGCATATGTCCTGGATCGTCATGTAGTTTAACTTTACTATGTACTTATGTCATTACATGTCAAAGAATGTACTATTTAAATTTTCCTATCAGATTTGTACATCCATTTTTAAAGACAATATTAGAGTATGCTGTTTAATGATGATTATGGTAACTTGCATACGTATATTGTGTTTACATGCTAACGTGATGTGTGTTGGTGACACCTCCCCGTGTGAATATTTTTTGAGACATATTTATTTTTCTGTTGAGGTATATCCTCACCAGACACTCTATATTTAGCCTCATGTTAGGCAATTTAATTAATTATCAGCGCATAATTCGTGCGTTTTGAGCCGCTTATCGCATGCTCTTTGATATTTAAAAAAAAAAAATATGTTCCACATTTTTTTTTTATCGGGAGGAGGTGGTGATATGTTGCGTGATAAATTCTCGCAACATCGTTTTTATTACAATATCTATTTTATAACGCAAGGGCAACAACTGCTTGAAATTTATAGTCACTTTTCTCGGTAAGCATTTGTCTTCTCGCGTTGGTATTGAATGCAGTTAAGTTTTGAGCTGTGGTCATTTTTGCGCTGGACTGCGCATGACTGGTCTTGTTTTTTGGTCGATCGGTTTCCGCCCACCACTAGTGGAGTGAGCGATTTGAATGGCGAAAGAGATGCCTCGTTGAAGAGGGGATCTCCGCTATTTTTTTGTTCTGTCAGGGATGTGTAGTCCTCTTAATGGATATTTCGTTTATTCGAGATAATACCTCTAGTGTTTCCCACATGTCGGGAGGCGTGATATTTCTGTGTATTCCCTGAAGGCAAGGTAAATTGACTTTTTCATTAACTCTATCGATTTTGGGTCGTGAGCGATTTCGATTCATAGCCTGTCTTCGAAAGTCGTCGTCACGAGATGTTTTCCCAGCTCACATGTCGCTGTATTGTACTGCATCGGTTGATGCAGGTCCCAAGGACCATTACTTGCTACTTTGTTAAATGAACTAGGTTTGGAAAACCTTTATTATCTAGAGGATATTTTTGAGGACATTATTTATACTTCGGCAGACGTGTCTGTCTTGCTGAAGTCAGACTAAGGAGAGTGAACTGATCTCATACATCTGGTTATCTCCTGGCTGTTATAGAAAAGGATGGAGTTTTTCACCTGACTACATTTACAGCACTATGAAATATAACATGCATCTGACTCATCATTGTAATGCTGTCTACCGTCTATTGCTGTATTGAATGTTGCTGTGATAATGACTGTTTGATGTGCCTACATATTCGCGTAACCATTTTGTCACTGTGGCGTCCACAATAAATAATGAAGAAAAACGTCAACGGCTGTTACAAGAATCATTGACTTTATACGTCGTGAGTTTACTGACGTTCTATGTGGATTGCCCTGTTATTTTTGTATGAACATTGTTTGACTGAACACATCTGCACACTACACAAAACCAGACATGCGGATACCATCCATCATCATATGGCATCACGCATCATTTGGTGGCCATAAGCTGGTTTGATTCTGGTACCAGCAAACACGGGGTCCCTTACCCACTTCATTTTCAACAAGAATACATCAGCATCCTTCAAGAAATTAACATTCTTCAATACAGTCAACATCTTCAAAATTTTCAAAGTACTCGGCGTTGCCCGGTAAAAGTCAAAATTTCAACTTTTTGACGGAAACAAGAATTTGACAGTACCCGGCGTTGTTACATGTTGCCGGATAACTCGGACTGCTGTTATCTTTTACGCAAGTCAAGCAAGTTGCTGCTGTCAAGGTTCCAGTGCTGTCGTTTTTTGTGAAGGTCAAGTGCCGGTTGAAACGGGTTGTTTTCTGAAGAAGGCCAAGTACCGATTTCCATCAACTTATTTTTGGATTAGAAGGTCAAGTGCCGAAACAACTCAACACACAGTATTTCAGAAGCTCTTGTACCATCGTGTTAGCAGTGGAAGCAGTTCAGATGTGCCATCATCGTTGGAGCTTCGCTCTTTAGGACGTTGATTGACATCCGTTTTTTCTGCTGTTCTACGATTGGAAGCCTATAAGTTAAGTGGCCTGTTTGTATGTAAACTGTGCCCTTATACTTCTGCTGAGTCTTCTGTGTATCATCTCATTCTATATGTTATATGTCTATATGTTATTTGTATATTTATATGTTTATATTTCAGCGGGTTCTCGGTTGGGTGGTGTCTCCGTTAGATTATGCCACGTCATAGAGGTCGTCTATTGTGAGCGTTTTCTGTAGGGTTTGCAAATTTCCGATACTGGAATTTGCTAAGCGACTTCTGTTGCTATTTATGTTAGCTGTGATGACATGTTTTAATATTGTTTTCGTTATTATTTCGCATTCTTTAGTTTTGTTTTGATTTGTTTGTATTTGTTAGCCTACTCTTGACTATAATTTAGTTTCATACAACATTTTTGTTTATACACTGTGGTGTCATGTATTTTGTTTAATTATAGCGCAGATATCGTCACATTTTTTGTGATATTTCATTAATTTCTGCTTTATTTTTAGTTGATTTCTGCGAACGTTTTTGTATTGTTGCTGATCTTTGTTATTGTTTACATTGTTATTGTTTACATTGTTTGCATTGTTTACATTTTCAATGTTTACATTCTGCATGTGTTTACATAGTCATTGTTTACAGTTATAGTAATTAGTTAATGGGCTATGCTAATGCACTGTTACTACTACACTGATGATAAATGAATGATGAATAGTGTCGTGCACTATTGAATGAGAAGTGCACTTATGATCAAGAATTGATTGTTGATATTTCATATACAAGTTCTTTGATTGGAGACTTGTTTCCCACAGAGACTGGGATAATATAAGGTGATGTGAATATACAAGTGCTTAATTAAGACTTGTTACACTTAGGTTTGAAATAAATTAGTTAATTATTTCAGGTTTTGGACTCATATGTTAGACAACATGTCTACATTTGAGCACTTTATTGAGCAGGGTAAATTGCTTGGGAAGACTGGTGATAAGTTAGAAGAATTTGCAACTGCTCGATATGATAAAGCAATGGAAGCTGAACAAAAGAAACTGCATATGGAAGCTGAACAAAAGAAACTGCAGATGCAGGTGGATGAAAAAAGATTCCAAATGGAAATGGAAAAACAAAAAAGGGAATCAGAAGCTGAGGAAAGAAAACTCCAGCTAGAAGCTGAAAGATTTCAAAAAGAGGCTGAGAATAAAAGACTTGAAAAAGAAGCTGAAAATAAAAGACTTGAAAAAGAAGCTGAAAATGAAAGACTTCAAAAAGAGGCTCAGGCTGAGGAAAGAAGATTACAGAGAGAGTCTGATGAGAGGAAAGAGAAAGCAAAAATGGAACATGAAGAAAAGGTCTTAGCTTTAGAGTTGGAAAAATTGAAATTGACGAGCATGAGTAATGGTAATGATTCAAACAAGGGTTCATCTTCTGGTAAGGCTAATAATGATACTTTTAAGATTAAGTTACCAACATTTAGTCCTTCCAGTGATGACATAATGTTCTATCTGGACAGATTTGAACAAGCATGTACAGCTCATAACATAGACAAAGCAAAATATGTTTATCAGTTATCAGGGATACTGACAGGTAAAGCTCTAAGTATATTAAATATGGTGGATGA
Source organism: Oreohelix idahoensis (assembly GCA_024509875.1). Taxonomy (NCBI): domain Eukaryota; kingdom Metazoa; phylum Mollusca; class Gastropoda; order Stylommatophora; family Oreohelicidae; genus Oreohelix; species Oreohelix idahoensis. The sequence continues at coordinate 246,157 of JAMPIV010002570.1, read as the reverse complement.
ACCTGACAAGAACAATTATGAGGTTGTCAGGGCCGCTTTGTTAAAGAAATATCAGCTTAACGAAGACGGCTATCGTCTACAATTTAAAAACATGTTACCTGAAAATGGAGTTGAATTCTCCGAGTTTATTGCAAGAATACGCATTACTTTCTCACGATGGGTTGAACTATCTAAGACGGAAAAAACTTATGAAGGACTTATGGACTTAATACTTAGAGACAAAGTCATGTCGTCTGTCAATGAGTCTTTCCTTGCTTTCCTTCATGAACGTAAACCTAAAACAATAAAAGAAATGGAAGATTTCTGTTGCCAATACGTAACTGCGCACCCACACATAACCATGGGTAACTCTAAGGTGAAAGAAGGTTTACCAGTTGCTTCGGCAGCTCCGTATGGCCAAAACTTTGCTCGTAGATTCCAACAAAATTTTGATAGAAAGAGTAGCGGTAATTTCTGTCAAAATCATGGAAATCAATTTCATGGTGATTCTTCTTCGAAGAATTGGAGACAGCCTGATAGTACTCGTTACTATCACCCTAATAATTATAAGCATTTCAAAAGAGGATATGGTAATAGAGGTTATTCCTGCCGAAGACCTCAGAACCAAACAAATAGATGTTCGCATCAATGTGAACATGATATTAATCGTGGAAACTGGAATTCGAACCAGGATAACAATTACAATAGAGACAATAATAACTGCAGAGATAATAATAACTCTGATAACTTCAGAGGTAATAATAGTCGGGGTAGATCTCAACACAAAAAAAAAGAGATATCAGCAGGCTAATGCTGTACAACAGGAAACTGAGGGAGCCTGTAATCATGTTGTTGATAGTAAAAACTTTGACGCTGTCACTGGTTCTGCTTTTGACTTTGAGAGAGCAAACAAATGCCCCCAATGCAGTACTTTATTCGAACCGGGTACCATAACTACTTTGAGTTGTGGTCACCCACTTCCCGCTCTTCCTGCTGCTGTTGCGCATGACGAGAGGGGTTCTTTAATTCTACATAAGGGTCTTGTTAATGATACTCCGGTCTCACTACTTTTCGATTCCGGATGCACCACTATTGGTGTTAGACAATCGCTTGTAGATCCATCTTGTGCTACAGGAAGGGTTATTAAATGTGTCACATTTGGCGGCACTCTAGAAAAATATCCTACTGCTGTAATTCGCATTGCCACTCCTTTCTTTACTGGAGATGTGCATGCTTGTCTCTTACCTAATCCTATTGCAGACCTTATTATTGGTCGTATTCACGGAGTTAGGGAGTGTACCCCACAGCAGATTGCTGCTTGGGAAGATAATAACATGCAAGCTACAAATGCAGTAGTTACAAGAGCACAAGCTCTACAAACACCCGAAACTTCACTGAATAGTGATAATGAAGTTGATAGCCAAGATAGTCACTTAGTAATCACTCGTGACTCTTTCATAAAATTGCAAGAAGAAGATCCTTCTTTAAAAAAATTCTTCGTTCTTGCGAAGAAAGGTGATCCGAATCAGGATACAAATAGAAAATCTTGGATTGCAATGAGAAACGGCGTACTTGTACGTATGGTACAAGATTCGACTACGTCGGCACATTCGCAAATTCTTGTTCCCAAGAGCATGAGAGTGCAAATATTACAACATGCTCATGACTCGCAATGTGCTGGACATATGGGTTTTGCCCGTACGAAGTCGAGAGTCCTTGCGGCTTTCTTTTGGCCTTTTGTCAATAAGGACATTCGTATTTACTGCCGATCATGCAAGGTATGTCAGGAGGTCAAATCTAGAGGACCACGACATGCTGCGCCTATCCAGGCTGCTGACATTCCTATTCGGCCGTTTCAGAAAATGGCCATAGATATTATTGGCCCTTTTAAGGTCAAGTCGGCCAGAGGACATCAGTTTATCCTTACATGTGTCGATATGTGCACACGTTGGCCAGAGGCTATTCCTCTTAAGAGCATATCTACTACAGATATCGCAGATGCTCTTTGGTTGATATTTTCTCGCTTGGGGTTCCCCAGAGAAATATTGTCAGACCATGGCACTCAACTCATATCTGACACTATGTCACAGGTAATGTCTACCTTACATATTGAACGATCTCTCAGTAGTATCTACCATCCTATGTCTAATGGGTTAGTTGAGCGTCTGAATAGAACGCTCAAGACTTTGCTTGGTAAGATAACTGAAGATCATCCTCAAGATTGGGACAGGGTTTTACCCGCGGCTCTCTTTGCCTATAGAGAAGTCCCTAATGAACACACAGGATTTTCTCCCTTCGAACTTGTCTTTGGCGCGCGTCCACGCGGCCCTATGTCTTTATTACACGATCTCATCACTGCCGATGATATTAGCGATGAAACTCAATCCTCATATGAGTATGTCATTGCTCTTAGACAAAAGATCATTGAGGCATGTAAGCTAGCAACTGCTTCATCAGAAATTGCTAAAGAGAAGGCAAGACAGTTTGCTAACAAGAATAGATGTCTACGACAACTTTGTCCAGGTGACAAAGCATTCGTCCTACTCCCCAGTAGGGAAAATAGACTTCTTATTGCATGGAAAGGTCCGTATGCAATAGTCTCTCGGATTTCCGATTTTGACTATGTGGTCGATATTGATGGAAAGCATAAAACTTTCCACATAAACATGCTTTCGGAATTTCACGAACGTCCGGACTATTTGCTGCCTATTTTCCAGGCAACGGATGATGCTCCTGCACCTCACGGTCATTATTCATCCCTGTCTGTCATACAGGATGAGGAATCTACCTTCTCTGATGTTAATCTTCCCCTTCCAGTGGTTCCATTACATTCCACGGAATCTTGGAAAAACGTTTCTGTTTCTCCTAATCTTTCTGGTGACGAACATTGACAAGTCTCGTCGATGTTACAAACATTTCAGGATGTTCTCACTGACATTCCTGGACACACAGATGTCATAGAACATGACATAATTCTTACCGACAATAATCCAATTAGGGTTAGGCCGTATCCTATTCCTATACACTTTCAGTCGCAGGTGGAAAAGGAATTGGATGAAATGATTCAATTAAATATAATTGAACCATCGACTTCACCATATTCTTCTTCCATGGTTATTGTCCGGAAGAAGGATAAGAACATACGAATTTGTGTTGATTATCGCAAATTGAATCAGGTCACAAAGTTCGATGCTGAACCGATGCCTTTGTTAGAAGATCTACTGATTAGACTTTCTAATTCTAGATTCTTCACTAAACTTGACTTGTCTAAAGGTTATTGGCAAGTGCCTTTAGCAGAGCACGCCAAACCTCTTACTGCTTTTTCTACACCTAGGGGTCTATTTCAATGGAATGTTATGCCTTTTGGTCTCATGAACGCCCCTGCCACTTTCGTTCGCATGATGCGTCGAATTCTGTCCATCGTTCGGATGTCATCGCATACTTAGATGACATCTGTCTCTTCAGTGATACCTGGGAAGATCACTATTTAGGGTTATATGACTTACTGTCCACTCTACGTGAGAATAATTTGACAGCGAAACCTTCTAAAGCTTTTGTTGGTTTTGGTGAAATCTCTTTCCTGGGTCATCGTGTTGGTCATGGTCTCTTGAAGACAGAAGACCACAATACTTCCAAAATACTGAACATCTCTGTTCCTAAAACGAAGAAACAAGTTAGGAGTCTCTTAGGTTTAATTCAATTTTATGGGAGATTTATTCCAAATTTATCTTCGATCATGGCACCTCTCTCAACATTGTTGAAGAAAGGTTCGCCTAATCTGGTCCGTTGGTCTGAAGAATGCCAATCTTCACTAGACCAAATCAAGAATATATTTTCTTCTCCTCCCATCTTAAGATTACCTACTCTTGATAGGACTTTTGTTCTTCGGAGTGATGCTTCATCCACTGGGATTGGAGCAGCACTGATGCAAGAATATGCAAATACTCTGCATCCTGTTATGTACATTTCTAGAAAACTAAATGCGGCAGAGAGGAACTACTCGGTTTTAGACCGTGAGTTGTTAGCGATGGTTTGGTCAATTCTAAAGCTACAAAGATTCCTCCTGGGCGCACATTTCATTCTAGAGACTGATTAGAAAGCTCTTACAGCTATTCAGACTAAGAATTTGAAGAGTTCGAGATCCACTCGATATGCTATAGCTCTTCAACCTTTTCACTTCACGGTACGAGCTATCCGTGGTGCGGATAATGTGATGGCTGACATTTTGTCTAGATGCCCACATGACTCCAACTAATACTTCTGTCCTATATTTCCATATATTACAGAGTCATAACACACCTATATTTCTACAATAGATTAGCACATCTGTACTTACTTTATATGTACACACTATCGTGCTTTGTTGTCATCTTCTTCTGTTCGTTTTTTAAGATGATAGAGGAGGACTGAGTAGTTAATATAAGGGCCGTTAGTTTACTAAACAGCCACAATTATTAATAATGTATTGTACCTTATGAAGCATATTAGTTATTAATTAGCATTATATTGCTTGTACTTTCTCAGAATGTCATTGTTGAGCTGAGGACTTACCTTACTTGTATCAAGCATGACGAGTTCTAGATTGTGTACTTACCCTCGGAATACCAGAGCATATGTCCTGGATCGTCATGTAGTTTAACTTTACTATGTACTTATGTCATTACATGTCAAAGAATGTACTATTTAAATTTTCCTATCAGATTTGTACATCCATTTTTAAAGACAATATTAGAGTATGCTGTTTAATGATGATTATGGTAACTTGCATACGTATATTGTGTTTACATGCTAACGTGATGTGTGTTGGTGACACCTCCCCGATGTGAATATTTTTTGAGACATATTTATTTTTCTGTTGAGGTATATCCTCACCAGACACTCTATATTTAGCCTCATGTTAGGCAATTTAATTAATTATCAGCGCATAATTCGTGCGTTTTGAGCCGCTTATCGCATGCTCTTTGGTATTTAAAAAAAAAAAAATATGTTCCACATTTTTTTTTTATCGGGAGGAGGTGGTGATATGTTGCGTGATAAATTCTCGCAACATCGTTTTATTACAATATCTATTTTATAACGCAAGGGCAACAACTGCTTGAAATTTATAGTCACTTTTCTCGGTAAGCATTTGTCTTCTCGCGTTGGTATTGAATGCAGTTAAGTTTTGAGCTGTGGTCATTTTGCGCTGGACTGCGCATGACTGGTCTTGTTTTTTGGTCGATCGGTTTCCGCCCACCACTAGTGGAGTGAGCGATTTGAATGGCGAAAGAGATGCCTCGTTGAAGAGGGGATCTCCGCTATTTTTTGTTCTGTCAGGGATGTGTAGTCCTCTTAATGGATATTTCGTTTATTCGAGATAATACCTCTAGTGTTTCCCACATGTCGGGAGGCGTGATATTTCTGTGTATTCCCTGAAGGCAAGGTAAATTGACTTTTTCATTAACTCTATCGATTTTGGGTCGTGAGCGATTTCGATTCATAGCCTGTCTTCGAAAGTCGTCGTCACGAGATGTTTTCCCAGCTCACATGTCGCTGTATTGTACTGCATCGGTTGATGCAGGTCCCAAGGACCATTACTTGCTACTTTGTTAAATGAACTAGGTTTGGAAAACCTTTATTATCTAGAGGATATTTTTGAGGACATTATTTATACTTCGGCAGACGTGTCTGTCTTGCTGAAGTCAGACTAAGGAGAGTGAACTGATCTCATACATCTGGTTATCTCCTGGCTGTTATAGAAAAGGATGGAGTTTTTCACCTGACTACATTTACAGCACTATGAAATATAACATACATCTGACTCATCATTGTAATGCTGTCTACCGTCTATTGCTGTATTGAATGTTGCTGTGATAATGACTGTTTGATGTGCCTACATATTCGCGTAACCATTTTGTCACTGTGGCGTCCACAATAAATAATGAAGAAAAACGTCAACGGCTGTTACAAGAATCATTGACTTTATACGTCGTGAGTTTACTGACGTTCTATGTGGATTGCCCTGTTATTTTTGTATGAACATTGTTTGACTGAACACATCTGCACACTACACAAAACCAGACATGCGGATACCATCCATCATCATATGGCATCACGCATCAGTGACAAAGACAAGAATTACATATAGGCACTACAAAAACATACGATAATGAGAAACATACACCAAATGTACAATACAAGCAGATGGAAAAAGTAAACAACCACAGTGATGTGTGAAAAAAGAACAATAATAATACAATAAAATCGAAAAACCTAACAGAAATACCGAAACATGAAAGTAAATAATCAACGAAACGAAAAAAAGAATGAACAAAACTATGAAACAAGTAAAAGTTCACTTAGCAAGATTCGTAGATGTCATGAACAGACGACCGCGGTACTCTCTCCAAAAAAAACTTGAAGGAAGTGACGTATAAGATAGCAACAATAAAAAGATACATAAGGATACGAAACGAACCAAAACAAAAACATAAGCAGATAGATCGAAGAATCAGCAAATAAAGATGAATGAAAAAGAGAAATGCTACCAGAATTTATGCAAAACGATGTTAGACATTAATCCCATCAGGAGATAAGACGCCCATCTGAAAAATAAGACGTTTCTCCAACGAAAAGCGAGTCCGGTCATCGTCGGCACATGAAACGAGAGCAACGAGAGCGGTGACATGAATATCGGAATTACCTGAATGGTCAGGCCTATTGAAATGAAGGGCCACCGGCAAATGTTTGCCATGATAGATGTCATTCAAGTGCTCACGAAACCTGTCTGCCAAACGCCTGCCATTTTCACCAATATAGGTCATGCCACACCTCTTGCAGATGATAGCATAATAAAGGTTTCTGGATTCGCAAGTGAAAGACTCTCTAATGATAAATTTTCCTTTAGGAAAAGTAACTGTCTGAGTTTGGCGTACAAACGGACAGCTCTTACATATACGGCGTTGGCACGGTTTAGTACCAAAGTAAGAAGGGCTAGTATGTTGCAAGCGACTGTGTACAAGAATATCCCTAAAAATCCTATCCCTACGATATGCCACCAAAGGTGTATGACGAAACAACTCTCTGGTATCAGGATCAGAGTGGAGAATAGGCAGATGTCGAAACAGAATTCTCTTCACCGCCAAACAGTGAGGATGGAAAGTGAGAACCAGTTTGAGTCTGTCAGATTGGACAGAAGGTTTAGTAGTGAGTGCCATCTGACGAGTGACGCGTGTGACACGATTAAGAGCATCAGATAAAACATGTTCTGGATAAAGACGTCGGCGAAAGAACTCGAGCATCTCTTGAGCTCGCTGATGGAAATCATCGTCATCGTGACATAACCGACGCAAGCGAAGAAGTTGAGAAAAGGGAATGGAATTTTTACAACTCAGAGGATGAGATGAAGTATAAAGAAGGAAACCATGAGCGTCAGTAGCCTTATAATAAACAGACATTTTAAGACCAGTTGGGCTAATAGTCACAGTGATGTCAAGGAAGTTCACTGAAGTCGTAGAAATTTCCGAAGTGAATTTGATGGAAGGATTGAAATTACCATCATAGTCAATAAATCGATGGACGGTCTACCTCAGACATGTCTGTAATACCAATACCATCATCAATATAGCAGCGGTAAAACTCGGGTATGGGGCCATCGTAACTTTGAAAGACCAAATATTCAATGTGGCCCACAAACAGGCAAGCGTAAATAGGGCCCATCTTAGTACCCATAGCAACGCCACTGATTTGGTTGAAGAATTGGCCATTGAACTCAAAAGAGATGAGAATAAGAACCAACTCAGCAAGGTGAAGAAGCGGACCTGCACTGGTGGAGTAGTCCGTGTGCAATGATGATAGTCCTTAAACCAACCCAAACCAAACATTTAATACCACATTACTGTGACTTGCACACTTGTAACAGAATCAGAACATATTACTCTGGTGTGCACACTTATAATTTCATCAGTCCTCATTACTGTGACTTGTACTTTCAGAGTACATGTCTATGCAGATGTGTGCTTAAGAATTTGGAAGGTACCGTATGCGTATGTCATCATCATCATGTGACGTATTCTTTCCAGAACGTTGTCTCCATTACAGCTGCTCTGAACGCATCACGATTCTGGGCAAGTCGACCTGCATCAGCCAAAGACAAGTTCAGACTCTCTGTGATGTCCTGGGTCCACCGTCGTCTAGGTCGACCCCTTCTCCTTTTTCCAGGGACCATGCCTTCCATCACTGTTTTTTCCAGACTATTATGTCTTTTTATATGACCGAAAAATTTCAGCTTCCTTATTGCGATGGTATTTAGGAGCCAATGTTCCTGTACATTTAGTGAGTGCAGTACTTCTCTGTTGGTCTTTTTTTCTGTCCAGGGTATTCTCAACATCCTTCTGTAGCATTTCATTTCGAATGATGTAATCTTTTTTGCAACTGTTTTATTATGTAGGTATACATAACTGTAACAGAATAATCCGTAAATGTGTAATATGTACTAGTAACATCACAGCGAAAGAAATTATCACAACTATCAAGGGGTTGAAGAACTGAAAAGCTCCACACAAGCTGCCCAAAACCAACTTAGAACTGCTAACTCGGAGCCACCATGAAGACATGCGCACCATCATAGCAGGTAGACGCTGGAAGTGGGTTGACCACATCCTCAGAAGAGACCCTGACACCATCACCAGAACTGTCATCCTATGGACCCCAGTGCAAAAGCGAGGCCCACCAAAAGCTACCTGGCGGAGAACTGTGCAGGCAGAGATGCAAAGCAATAACCAGACCTGGGGCATCATAAGAAGGATGACTGCCGACCGGTGGAGACAAGTTGTTGCTACCCTACAAGACGCCACCAGGCGTGATAGTCAATGATTACTTTGTCAGACACCGGCCAAGGATCAAAGAAGAAGAGAAAAACATGACAGCACAGACATGCATTAAGTTTATACTAAGTTAAACATCAATTATTATTTACACTAGTAATGTAAGTTGTCCATGCATGTCTAGATACACATCTGTTCTGTCAGAAATCATGTACTGTATACTATACACTCGTCGCTTCAGACGATACCGCATGAGTAATTGCTTACAGTATCTGTACATTTTACTTAAACAACACTTAAGTGGGGTGGGGGGGGTGGGGGGGGGTTACATTAGCAGCTTGAGATGCCATACATTTGTTGTTATTTAAGCAAGTGTTACACACTGATGAGTGCCATCTTAACATTTCAGCTTCCTAGGGAGCATATGCTTGCAACAGATGTATGCTAATTCTTCCTGTATTTTCTTTAGTTGACCTGTCAATGCTGTTTGTTGAATTTATTGTTGTTGTTTAACATTTCTAGAGTATGCAGTAACAGGCCCCATGCCCAAGCCTCCTTTGTCGCTGTTTACGACTTGCGTGGTAGGTTACAGGTTGTTATTATTTGCTCCCCGTTCAGATGCCGGTAACACATGTGAACCAAACAAGTATTATATGCCTAGCCCGCAATGAAACAGTCGAATGCTATATGTTGTGATATCTGATACTACATAGTAACTGTGTGTTTAAGTGGCTGAGAGGTTAAAGCGCTTGCTTCTTTATTGCAAAAGTACTGGGTTCGAAAGCACATCGCGACATGCTCCAGTTTCATCATCATCAGCTGCCATAATCGAAGGTCGGCTACGATGGATCTCCAACGTATTCTACCTCTTGTCTTGATGGTGCACTTTGAAAAACTCTTTCCTGTCCATGTCTTGTCTTGGTGGTGCACTTTGAAAAACTTTTTCCTGTCCATTTCTTGTCTTGATGGTGTACTTTGAAAAACTATTTCCTGTCTATCTCTTGTCTTGATGGTGCACTTTGTAAAACTCTTTCCTGTCCATCTCTTGTCTTTGGTGGTGCACTTTGAAAAACTCTTTCCTCTCCATCTCTTGCCTTGATGGTGCACTTTGAAAAACTCTTTCCTGTCCATCTCTTGTCTTGATGGTGCACTTTGAAAAACTCTTTCCTGTCCATCTCTTGCCTTGATAGTGCACTTTGAAAAACTCTTTCCTGTCCATCTCTTGTCTTGATGGTGCACTTTGCAAAACTCTTTCCTGTCCATCTCTTGCCTTGATGGTGCACTTTGAAAAACTCTTTCCTGTCCATCACTTGTCTTGATGGTGCACTCTGAAAAGCTCTTTCCTGTCCATCACTTGTCTTGATGGTGCACTCTGAAAAGCTCTTTCCTGTCCATCTCTTGTCTTGATGGTGCACTCTGAAAAACGCTTTCCTGTTCATCTCTTATCTAGATGGTGCACTCTGAAGGACTCTTTCCTGTCCATCTCTTGTCTTGATGGTGCACTTTGAAAAACACTTTCCTGTCCATCTCTTGTCTTGATGGTGCACTCTGAAAAACTCTTTACTGTCCATCTCTTGTCTTGATGGTGCACTGTGAAGGACTCTTTCCTGTCCATCTCTTGTCTTGATGGTGCACTTTGAAAAAAAACTCTTTCCTGTCCATCTCTTGTCTTGATGGTGCACTCTGAAAAACGCTTTCCTGTCCATCTCTTATCTAGATGGTGCACTCTGAAGGACTCTTTCCTGTCCATCTCTTGTCTTGATGGTGCACTTTGAAAAACTCTTTCCTGTCCATCTCTTGTCTTGATGGTGCACTCTGAAAAGCTCTTTCCTGTCCATCTCTTGTCTTGATGGTGCACTTTGAAAAACTCTTTCCTGTCCATCTCTTGTCTTGATGGTGCACTTTGAAAAACTCTTTCCTGTCCATCTCTTGTCTTGATGGTGCACTTTGAAAGACTCTTTCCTGTCCATCTCTTGATATTATCGCCCCATATATAGCGCTGTCTTATGTTTGCCAATCGGACGGTCCAGTAAGACAGCTGGTCACCCCCGACTTCAAAAAGCTAAAACTTTGGTTAAGGGAAATCTCTAACAATTCACAGTAGTTGCTATGGGACCACCGTTGCCCCTCTGAATTAAGAAGAAAAAAAACTAGATATCAGCGACTTTGACTATTTTGGGCGGTTTTTTGTTACTTGTGTCCATATTTTGGGCTATTTTTGGCAAATTTTGGTTTAATTTGGGCGAAATCTAATTGGTGTTTCAACTAATAAAGGAAAATGACAGCTGGACGGGACACACAAAAAACCTAGATCTAGGTGAATCCACCTAAGAGTGGCAAGGTTGTATGACACTACCTTTTCCTTAACCTTACATAGTATCTGCATACTTCGACTCTCCTGTTAGCGGAAAAAAATAACCAGACTTTTTGTCACAGATTGCCTCCCCTGCTTTGCAGTAGTGGTCCAACAATGGCCAAAACTCAAGAGTATATAAATGGATCGTCAAAGGTGTTTACCTTCGCACAAGATTTCTCTTGGCAGAGATGTAGATAGAAGGGTAATGACACTTCTATTCGGAAGGTCCATTCACAATATAATTTAGAAGTCAAGAACTTGCGGCATAGCGCTGAGCAATGGTTAACTTGCATCTGTTCGTCGCCTTTTGTGAAAGATTTAAGCAATGGTTTTTAGCCCGTACAATCCCAAAGCTGAGTTAATTCAGCGAATTCCTCTTAAAATGGTATAGCTCTGTTTAGAGGTAAATAAATGTCTAGGTATATATATATATATATATATATATATATATATATATATATATATATATATATATATATATATATATATATATATATATATATATATATATATATATATATATATACTGAAGCACATTAAACACGCACCACTATTATATATACTGATGCCGAGAAGCTGGAAAAAAAGGTGTGGGAATGGATTTTCCCCGTGTTTGGCATGAGGTAGAGAGCGAATGGTTGCTAGCTGCTAGAATGGAAAGTGCATGATTCAACCCATGGGTTTGTGTACAGACTACATGGAAACAATGAAAGTTACACGTGCAACACGATTCCCAACAGCTATGACCTTGAAAATGTGTATGCGTTGTGTCAGTATACTCGGTATAAAAAGGCCGTTGAGACAAAACACCCAGTACATGTGCTTGAAGTGCCACGACTATCTGAAAATGACCGCCAACGAGCCATTGGTATGTTGGAGACCGGAATAAGCTCGCGGGCCATTGCCAGAAGGATGAATTGCCACCATAGCACTATTGTACGTCTCAATAAACGTTACGGAACCACTGGCAGTGCCCGGGATAGACTTCAGAGTGGCCAACCACGAGTTACTACCCCTGCGCAAGATCGTCATATTGTGCTGAGTTACCTAAGGAATCGTTCTCTCCCGGCAAGTCAAACAGCAAGAACAATAGTGAGTACACGTGGGCAAGTCTCTTGAACGACAGTCATACGACGACTCAGAGATACAGGCCATACTGCAAGACGACCTTATGTTGGGCCAAACTTGACTCACAGACATCGTCAGCAGCGCCTGCAATGGGCAGAGCAACATGTCAGATGGACTAGACTGCAGTGGAACGCTGTCCTATTCACAGACGAGAGCAGATTCAACATATCCTTTGCTGATGGATGTATGCGGATTTGGAGACGGTGTGGAGAGCGCTTTGCAGATTGCTGTGTTCGTCAGCACAACCAATTTGGAGGTGGCAGTATTCACATTTGGGGAGGATTCAGTTTTCACCATCGCTTGCCTCTTCACGTCTTCCGTGGAAATGTTAATGCTGTGACATATCGAGATGAGGTTCTGGATGCATTGGTTGCTCCTGCGTTCACAAATTATCCAGACTTGCAGCTTCTCCAGCAGGAAAACACACGTGCGCATACCGCATGCATTACGCAGCAATATCTACAGCAGCAGAATATTGTGACGATTGATTGGCCTGCCCTATCACCAGACATGTCCCCTATAGAACATCTGTGGTACGAGCTTGAATGCAGAGTCTACAGGCAAGGTTCTCCAGCTAATCTGTAACAGCTGGAAGCTGCTCTTACACGTGAATGGGACTTGATTCCCCGGAATTTCCTTCAGAGACTTGTGCGTTCCATGCGGAGCCGCAGCCAAGCTTGTTTGCAAGCACGTGGTGGACATACTATAGCACGTTTCACTAGCTTTGCCCTCAAACAAATGTAATTATCTGATTAACCGTCTAACGTATTAATGCCATTTTTTGCATACGATGTTATATTGGGTTAGACCCAACAAATATATACTTTATATCTGTGCATCTTGTCCAGTTTCCATAAACGGATGAAATCCTTTGATCTTTGTCGGCACACTAATTATTGTGTATCGAGAAAAGAAATTTTACCACTTCAGTCACAGATTCTGTGAATTGATTAGGCATAGGCGTGTCTACTATTACAATAATGTGGCCATCACGTTTGCAATTGAATACGTGTTGAAGATGATTTCTTAAATGATCTGCATGCGAGATACTCGTGACATTGTTTGTCATTGACATTTAATGCGCTACCAAACTGGACCTTCCTTGATCTAATTATTTCAATGGGTATCATCTCTTTGCGGTTCATAAATATCATAATGGAACGTTGCTCCTCTAATGTGCTTGTAAATAACGGTAAGGTCATCTTTAAAGAAATTAAACTTCATCCGATTAATAATCAGATGTCTCTGAGAAATTGAAAATCAATCTCGGCTGAATGAAGGACAAACCATCATTCTTCCAATATTCCTCTTCCTCTTGTAACACATGGTTCTCACTTTTCTTCCAATAATCCCTGGCTATATTGGAGATGGCGGCTTTTATAAGTATTTCAACATCTTTTAATTTGAACGTTCTATTTTCAGTTGCTACCTGTTCCTTAATTTTAGCCCATACTAATTCTATTGGGTTTAAGTGAGAATGGTAAGGAGGTAATCTTAAACATCTGTGACCATGTTCATGGATTGCCTTGTCTATGTGAAATATCTTTGTATGCTGTGTCTTTTTTTTACAATTCCAAGTAATTCAGGTTCATGGACATTTCGTTGAATGGAATGTTGTTTATGGTCAGCCAAATCTTTTTTACATCTTTAATACCTGGTGAATTAGAAACTTTATCTTCTGGTGCCACAACGTTGTGATATGAGGCATTGTCCATTATCAAACACCACGGTCTATCCAAGGAAGGAAGTACATGATTCACAATCCAATCTTGAAATATCTTGCCATTCATCTCTGCATGGTAATCCCTATTATCTGTGGATTTTGAAACAAATATGAGTTCAGTATTATTTAGAAGCCCATGATGGCTGCTTCCTGGATGTGCAATTATTAGGCGCTGTCCTTTGCTGCTTGGTACTAGTCTCTTAGTAGTTCCATCAGATGATTTCCATTCTCGTTCATTACTGTGGTGCGCATTGATCCAAGTTTCATCTAAATACACAAAATCATAACAATCTCTTCTCATTTCTCTGACCTCGCGTAAATATTTGCTTCTCATTGCAACTATATGAGGCTTCTCACAAATAAGGTTTCTACCACCAACATATTTTCTAAAAGTGAATCCCAAACTCCTAATAGTCCTCCATAGCGTAGAGTTGGAAATATCAATGTCATTATTCTTTCTTAACCAAATTTTCAATTTCCTTAAAGTCACTGCCTCATTATTGTGAAACATATTGCAAATTTCTCTGCGGATCAATTCTCTGTCAAAATTATCCACCACTCTTGGCCTAATTTTCGTGTGTAAAACACTGGAATTAGACATTTCAGATGTCGCTATCCAGCGGTGCAATGATCGTTTGCTTATCCCCAAGGCGTGAATAGTCCTCTTTTGTGGGTTTGAAATAGAATGATATAGTTTTCCTCGAGTAGCTTCATTGCAGAAATACTTAAAAATCATATTTGTGATTTGCTGTAATGTCATAAAATGTACTCGCAGACTCATTTTTCCTTCTTAACCACACAATAATTTTTGTAGACACACCTCTGATTGACAATGTGTGCGTTGCACCGGAAATAAACTGTTTTATGTTCAAGAAGTGCGATTTCACGCAATTTCACTCAAAAATCATGCCAATTGCTTGATAAACCAAAAATGTGCAAATGAGGTCGTATAATTTACTGTAGACATTTCAATATATGTGCGTGTGATGTGTGTTGGCAAGTAGGATTTTATATTATATCGCAAAGAAACGAAAATTGAAACCAATGGCCGCATTTTAATGAAAAATTTAATTCATAGGGTCTATACCATTTCAAATTCACACACAAAATTTCACTTATATGCGTTACATATTCGCTGAGATATAGCATTTTGAAGTTGGGCAAAGCTAGTGAAACGTGCTATAGATACTGAGGAAAGTGTGAATGAATTTTTTTATTGGTTGAATTTTTGGTTTTCTCCCTTGCCTGCACAGAATGCAATGAATTTCATAACAATCAAATGTACAAATTAAGGACCATCATGGATTCATAGGAAAATGAATAAAGATTCCAAATATGTAAACTTGTAATCACTTATATTTACATTTCACACTCTGTTCCTGGATTATACAGGTGGTGCGTTTTTAATGTGCTTCAGTATATATTAAATATTCTGGCTCATACGTTTGCTTTCATACATATTAAAAAACTGAAGCGACTATGATTGCTTAGTTTTAAAACAACATGTAACAATTTTTATGATGAATTAGTCTTTAACAGTTAAAATAAATATGGAAAGATTGGTGAAATTTTACTGTAAATACAGGTTTTCGTCACTGACACTTAGGTAAGGATTTATCAAAGTCCGTTTTGCTGGTGCCTTTTTATAAGCACTTAAATTTTATAAGAGTCCTGCAGCTGTGGTTTTCATCACTTCTTGGTGATGAGTGTAGTTCTCTCACACGATTGGCGTAGTAACTTCAGTACTTCGAACCGTGCAATAACTTGTAACCACGTACCAAAATTTTTGGGTTATACACAATCTCCTCGCACAGGTTTCGGATGGACACGAGCAATTTCGGTGCATATGCTCTCGAATCACTTGGTCTGGGAAAATATAGTAATTCCTTCTTATGGCGCGTGTTCTGTGATAAACTTGGCCTGGGAAACTAGTAATTTCTCTTCGACGGGTGTTCTGCGATACACGTGGTCTGGGAAACTGTAATAATTCCTCGTTGACGGGATATCCAATTCCTTTAGGTGTCCAGACTCTGTATTTAAAGTCCTGACCCCTTAAGTGTACAGTCTCTGTATTTATAAAGGCGGGCTTACTTGTTAAAGTTTTAAATTTCCCAAATACTTCGATCTGTAACTTATAAATATGGAATTCTAGGTCCGATCCTTCTCTTTCTGGCTGTTTGGGAGTTGCTCGTTTGACTTTGCGAAGCGGTTTGTTCTGTGTCTCTGAGTTCGCTAGATTTTATTTTCAGTTTCCAGTTCACATCACAGATTGTACTTCCCGGCAAGCTTGCCAATGAAATTCAATGTATATCCCGGCGCTCACTTCAAACCAATGGAATCTCTTTAGACTATGTAGGTCGGGGTGTTTAATTCAAAAAATCCCCCCACGTGTTTAATATATTAAATTTAATATTCCACGCGTGACCTCTGTCTAATAAGTCGTAATACTTTGTTGCGTGATAAATTCTCGCAACATCGTTTTATTTCAATATCTGTTTTATAACGCAAGGGCAACAAC
Organism: Oreohelix idahoensis; assembly: GCA_024509875.1. Classification (NCBI taxonomy): domain Eukaryota; kingdom Metazoa; phylum Mollusca; class Gastropoda; order Stylommatophora; family Oreohelicidae; genus Oreohelix; species Oreohelix idahoensis. Next base: position 229,649 of record JAMPIV010002570.1, on the reverse strand, counting down.
TGCTTGAAATCTATAGTCACTTTTCTCGGTAAGCATTTGTCTTCTCGCGTTGGTATCGAATGCAGTTAAGTTTTTGAGCTGTGGTCATTTTGCGCTGGACTGCGCATGACTTGTCTTGTGTTTTGGTCGATCGGTTTCCGCCCACCACTAGTGGAGTGAGCGATTTGGAATGGCGAAAGAGATGCCTCGTTGAAGAGGGGATCTCCGCTATTTTTTTGTTCTGTCAGGGATGTGTAGTCCTCTTATGGATATTTCGTTTAGTCGAGATAATACCTCTAGTGTTTTCCCACATGTCGGGAGGCGTGATATTTCTGTGTATTTCATGAAAGCAAGGTAAATTGACTTTTTCATTAACTCTATCGATTTTGGGTCATGAGCGATTTCGATTCATAGCCTGTCTCCGAAAGTCGTCGTCACGAGATGTTTTTTCCCAGCTCACATGTCGCTGCATTGTACTGCATCGGTTGATGCATGTACCAAGGACCATTACTTGCTACTTTGTTAAATGAACTAGGTTTGGAAAACCTTTATTATCTAGAGGATATTTTTGAGGACCTTATTTATACTTCGGCAGACGTGTCTGTCTTGCTGAAGTCAGACTAAGGAGAGTGAACTGATCTCATACATCTGGTTATCTCCTGGCTGTTATAGAAAAGGATGGAGTTTTTCACCTGACTACATTTACAGCACTATGAAATATAACATGCATCTGACTCATCATTGTAATGCTGTCTACCGTCTATTGCTGTATTGAATGTTGCTGTGATAATGACTGTTTGATGTGCCTACACATTTGCGTAACCATTTTGTCACTGTGGCGTCCACAATAAATAATGAAGAAAAACGTCAACGGCTGTTTCAAGAATCATTGACTTTATACGTCGTGAGTTTACTGACGTCCTATGTGGATTGCCCTGTTATTTTTGTATGAACATTGTTTTGACTGAACACATCTGCACACTACACAAAACCAGACATGCGGATACCATCCATCATCATATGGCATCACGCATCATTTGGTGGCCATAAGCTGGTTTGATTCTGGTACCAGCAAACACGGGGTCCCTTACCCACTTCATTTTCAACAAGAATTCATCAGCATCCTTCAAGAAATTAACATTCTTCAATACAGTCAACATCTTCAAAATTTTCAAAGTACTCGGCGTTGCCCGGTAAAAGTCAAAATTTCAACTTTTTGACGGAAACAAGAATTTGACAGTACCCGGCGTTGTTACATGTTGCCGGATAACTCGGACTGCTGTTATCTTTTACGCAAGTCAAGCAAGTTGCTGCTGTCAAGGTTCCAGTGCTGTCGTTTTTGTGAAGGTCAAGTGCCGGTTGAAACGGGTTGTTTTCTGAAGAAGGCCAAGTACCGATTTCCATCAACTTACTTTTGGATTAGAAGGTCAAGTGCCGAAACAACTCAACACACAGTATTTCAGAAGCTCTTGTACCATCGTGTTAGCAGTGGAAGCAGTTCAGATGTGCCATCATCGTTGGAGCTTCGCTCTTTAGGACGTTGATTGACATCCGTTTTTTCTGCTGTTCTACGATTGGAAGCCTATAAGTTAAGTGGCCTGTTTGTATGTAAACTGTGCCCTTATACTTCTGCTGAGTCTTCTGTGTATCATCTCATTCTATATGTTATATGTCTATATGTTATTTGTATATTTATATGTTTATATTTCAGCGGGTTCTCGGTTGGGTGGTGTCTCCGTTAGATTATGCCACGTCATAGAGGTCGTCTATTGTGAGCGTTTTCTGTAGGGTTTGCAAATTTCCGATACTGGAATTTGCTAAGCGACTTCTGTTGCTATTTATGTTAGCTGTGATGACATGTTTTAATATTGTTTTCGTTATTATTTCGCATTCTTTAGTTTTGTTTTGATTTGTTTGTATTTGTTAGCCTACTCTTGTCTATAATTTAGTTTCATACAACATTTTTGTTTATACACTGTGGTGTCATGTATTTTGTTTAATTCTATCGCAGATATCGTCACATTTTTTGTGATATTTCATTAATTTCTGCTTTATTTTTAGTTGATTTCTGCGAACGTTTTTGTATTGTTGCTGATCTTTGTTATTGTTTACATTGTTATTGTTTACATTGTTTGTATTGTTTACATTTTCAATGTTTACATTCTGCATGTGTTTACATAGTCATTGTTTACAGTTATAGTAATTAGTTAATGGGCTATGCTAATGCACTGTTACTACTACACTGATGATAAATGAATGATGAATAGTGTCGTGCACTATTGAATGAGAAGTGCACTTATGATCAAGAATTGAGTGCTGATATTTCATATACAAGTTCTTTGATTGGAGACTTGTTTCCCACAGAGACTGGGATAATATAAGGTGATGTGAATATACAAGTGCTTAATTAAGACTTGTTACACTTAGGTTTGAAATAAATTAGTTAATTATTTCAGGTTTTGGACTCATATGTTAGACAACATGTCTACATTTGAGCACTTTATTGAGCAGGGTAAATTGCTTGGGAAGACTGGTGATAAGTTAGAAGAATTTGCAACTGCTCGATATGATAAAGCAATGGAAGCTGAACAAAAGAAACTGCATATGGAAGCTGAACAAAAGAAACTGCAGATGCAGGTGGATGAAAAAAGATTCCAAATGGAAATGGAAAAACAAAAAAGGGATCAGAAGCTGAGGAAAGAAAACTCCAGCTAGAGGCTGAGAATAAAAGACTTGAAAAAGAGGCTGAGAATAAAAGACTTGAAAAAGAGGCTGAAAATAAAAGACTTCAAAAAGAGGCTGAAAATAAAAGACTTGAAAAAGAAGCTGAAAATGAAAGACTTCAAAAAGAGGCTCAGGCTGAGGAAAGAAGATTACAGAGAGAGTCTGATGAGAGGAAAGCAAAAATGGAACATGAAGAAAAGGTCTTAGCTTTAGAGTTGGAAAAATTGAAATTGACGAGCATGAGTAATGGTAATGATTCAAACAAGGGTTCATCTTCTGGTAAGGCTAATAATGATACTTTTAAGATTAAGTTACCAACATTTAGTCCTTCCAGTGATGACATAATGTTTTATCTGGACAGATTTGAACAAGCATGTACAGCTCATAACATAGACAAAGCAAAATATGTTTATCAGTTATCAGGGATACTGACAGGTAAAGCTCTAAGTATATTAAATATGGTGGATGAACCTGACAAGAACAATTATGAGGTTGTCAGGGCCGCTTTGTTAAAGAAATATCAGCTTAACGAAGACGGCTATCGTCTACAATTTAAAAACATGTTACCTGAAAATGGAGTTGAATTCTCCGAGTTTATTGCAAGAATACGCATTACTTTCTCACGATGGGTTGAACTATCTAAGACGGAAAAAACTTATGAAGGACTTATGGACTTAATACTTAGAGACAAAGTCATGTCGTCTGTCAATGAGTCTTTCCTTGCTTTCCTTCATGAACGTAAACCTAAAACAATAAAAGAAATGGAAGATTTCTGTTGCCAATACGTAACTGCGCACCCACACATAACCATGGGTAACTCTAAGGTGAAAGAAGGTTTACCAGTTGCTTCGGCAGCTCCGTATGGTCAAAACTTTGCTCGTAGATTCCAACAAAATTTTGATAGAAAGAGTAGCGGTAATTTCTGTCAAAATCATGGAAATCAATTTCATGGTGATTCTTCTTCGAAGAATTGGAGACAACCTGATAGTACTCGTTACTATCACCCTAATAATTATAAGCATTTCAAAAGAGGATATGGTAATAGAGGTTATTCCTGCCGAAGACCTCAGAACCAAACAAATAGATGTTCGCATCAATGTGAACATGATAGTAATCGTGGAAACTGGAATTCGAACCAGGATAACAATTACAATAGAGACAATAATAACTGCAGAGATAATAATAACTCTGATAACTTCAGAGGTAATAATAGTCGGGGTAGATCTCAACACAAAAAAAAGAGATATCAGCAGGCTAATGCTGTACAACAGGAAACTGAGGGAGCCTGTAATCATGTTGTTGATAGTAAAAACTTTGACGCTGTCACTGGTTCTGCTTTTGACTTTGAGAGAGCAAACAAATGCCCCCAATGCAGTACTTTATTCGAACCGGGTACCATAACTACTTTGAGTTGTGGTCACCCACTTCCCGCTCTTCCTGCTGCTGTTGCGCATGACGGGAGGGGTTCTTTAATTCTACATAAGGGTCTTGTTAATGATACTCCGGTCTCACTACTTTTCGATTCCGGATGCACCACTATTGGTGTTAGACAATCGCTTGTAGATCCATCTTGTGCTACAGGAAGGGTTATTAAATGTGTCACATTTGGCGGCACTCTAGAAAAATATCCTACTGCTGTAATTCGCATTGCCACTCCTTTCTTTACTGGAGATGTGCATGCTTGTCTCTTACCTAATCCTATTGCGGACCTTATTATTGGTCGTATTCACGGAGTTAGGGAGTGTACCCCACAGCAGATTGCTGCTTGGGAAGATAATAACATGCAAGCTACAAATGCAGTAGTTACAAGAGCACAAGCTCTACAAACACCCGAAACTTCACTGAATAGTGATAATGAAGTTGATAGCCAAGATAGTCACTTAGTAATCACTCGTGACTCTTTCATAAAATTGCAAGAAGAAGATCCTTCTTTAAAAAAATTCTTCGTTCTTGCGAAGAAAGGTGATCCGAATCAGGATACAAATAGAAAATCTTGGATTGCAATGAGAAACGGCGTACTTGTACGTATGGTACAAGATTCGACTACGTCGGCACATTCGCAAATTCTTGTTCCCAAGAGCATGAGAGTCCAAATATTACAACATGCTCATGACTCGCAATGTGCTGGACATATGGGTTTTGCCCGTACGAAGTCGAGAGTCCTTGCGGCTTTCTTTTGGCCTTTTGTCAATAAGGACATTCGTATTTACTGCCGATCATGCAAGGTATGTCAGGAGGTCAAATCTAGAGGACCACGACATGCTGCGCCTATCCAGGCTGCTGACATTCCTATTCGGCCGTTTCAGAAAATGGCCATAGATATTATTGGCCCTTTTAAGGTCAAGTCGGCCAGAGGACATCAGTTTATCCTTACATGTGTCGATATGTGCACACGTTGGCCAGAGGCTATTCCTCTTAAGAGCATATCTACTACAGATATCGCAGATGCTCTTTGGTTGATATTTTCTCGCTTGGGGTTCCCCAGAGAAATATTGTCAGACCATGGCACTCAACTCATATCTGACACTATGTCACAGGTAATGTCTACCTTACATATTGAACGATCTCTCAGTAGTATCTACCATCCTATGTCTAATGGGTTAGTTGAGCGTCTGAATAGAACGCTCAAGACTTTGCTTGGTAAGATAACTGAAGATCATCCTCAAGATTGGGACAGGGTTTTACCCGCGGCTCTCTTTGCCTATAGAGAAGTCCCTAATGAACACACAGGATTTTCTCCCTTCGAACTTGTCTTTGGCGCGCGTCCACGCGGCCCTATGTCTTTATTACACGATCTCATCACTGCCGATGATATTAGCGATGAAACTCAATCCTCATATGAGTATGTCATTGCTCTTAGACAAAAGATCATTGAGGCATGTAAGCTAGCAACTGCTTCATCAGAAATTGCTAAAGAGAAGGCAAGGCAGTTTGCTAACAAGAATAGATGTCTACGACAACTTTGTCCAGGTGACAAAGCATTCGTCCTACTCCCCAGTAGGGAAAATAGACTTCTTATTGCATGGAAAGGTCCGTATGCAATAGTCTCTCGGATTTCCGATGTTGACTATGTGGTCGATATTGATGGAAAGCATAAAACTTTCCACATAAACATGCTTTCGGAATTTCACGAACGTCCGGACTATTTGCTGCCTATTTTCCAGGCAACGGATGATGCTCCTGCACCTCACGGTCATTATTCATCCCTGTCTGTCATTCAGGATGAGGAAGCTACCTTCTCTGATGTCAACCTTCCCCTTCCAGTGGTTCCATTACATTCCACGGAATCTTGGAAAAACGTTTCTGTTTCTCCTAATCTTTCTGGTGACGAACATCGACAAGTCTCGTCGATGTTACAAACATTTCAGGATGTTCTCACTGACATTCCTGGACACACAGATGTCATAGAACATGACATAATTCTTACCGACAATAATCCAATTAGGGTTAGGCCGTATCCTATTCCTATACACTTTCAGTCGCAAGTGGAAAAGGAATTGGATGAAATGATTCAATTAAATATAATTGAACCATCGACTTCACCATATTCTTCTTCCATGGTTATTGTCCGGAAGAAGGATAAGAACATACGAATTTGCGTTGATTATCGCAAATTGAATCAGGTCACAAAGTTCGACGCTGAACCGATGCCTTTGTTAGAAGATCTACTGATTAGACTTTCTAATTCTAGATTCTTCACTAAACTTGACTTGTCTAAAGGTTATTGGCAAGTGCCTTTAGCAGAGCATGCCAAACCTCTTACTGCTTTTTCTACACCTAGGGGTCTATTTCAATGGAATGTTATGCCTTTTGGTCTCATGAACGCCCCTGCCACTTTCGTTCGCATGATGCGTCGAATTCTGTCACATCGTTCGGATGTCATCGCATACTTAGATGACATCTGTCTCTTCAGTGATACCTGGGAAGATCACTATTTAGGGTTATATGACTTACTGTCCACTCTACGTGAGAATAATTTGACAGCAAAACCTTCTAAAGCTTTTGTTGGTTTTGGTGAAATCTCTTTCCTGGGTCATCGTGTTGGTCATGGTCTCTTGAAGACAGAAGACCACAATACTTCCAAAATACTGAACATCTCTGTTCCTAAAACGAAGAAACAAGTTAGGAGTCTCTTAGGTTTAATTCAATTTTATGGGAGATTTATTCCAAATTTATCTTCGATCATGGCACCTCTCTCAACATTGTTGAAGAAAGGTTCGCCTAATCTGGTCCGTTGGTCTGAAGAATGCCAATCTTCACTAGACCAAATCAAGAATATATTTTCTTCTCCTCCCATCTTAAGATTACCTACTCTTGATAGGACTTTTGTTCTTCGGAGTGATGCTTCATCCACTGGGATTGGAGCAGCACTGATGCAAGAATATGCAAATACTCTGCATCCTGTTATGTACATTTCTAGAAAACTAAATGCGGCAGAGAGGAACTACTCGGTTTTAGACCGTGAGTTGTTAGCGATGGTTTGGTCAATTCTAAAGCTACAAAGATTCCTCCTGGGCGCACATTTCATTCTAGAGACTGATCAGAAAGCTCTTACAGCTATTCAGACTAAGAATTTGAAGAGTTCGAGATCCACTCGATATGCTATAGCTCTTCAACCTTTTCACTTCACGGTACGAGCTATCCGTGGTGCGGATAATGTGATGGCTGACATTTTGTCTAGATGCCCACATGACTCCAACTAATACTTCTGTCCTATATTTCCATATATTACAGAGTCATAACACACCTATATTTCTACAATAGATTAGCACATCTGTACTTACTTTATATGTACACACTATCGTGCTTTGTTGTCATCTTCTTCTGTTCGTTTTTTAAGATGCTAGAGGAGGACTGAGTAGTTAATATAAGGGCCGTTAGTTTACTAAACAGCCACAATTATTAATAATGTATTGTACCTTATGAAGCATATTAGTTATTAATTAGCATTATATTGCTTGTACTTTCTCAGAATGTCATTGTTGAGCTGAGGACTTACCTTACGAGTTCTAGATTGTGTACTTACCCTCGGAATACCAGAGCATATGTCCTGGATCGTCATGTAGTTTAACTTTACTATGTACTTATGTCATTACATGTCAAAGAATGTACTATTTAAATTTTCCTATCAGATTTGTACATCCATTTTTAAAGACAATATTAGAGTATGCTGTTTAATGATGATTATAGTAACTTGCATACGTATATTGTGTTTACATGCTAACGTGATGTGTGTTGGTGACACCTCCCCGATGTGAATATTTTTTGAGACATATTTATTTTTCTGTTGAGGTATATCCTCACCAGACACTCTATAATTAGCCTATTGTTTGGCAATTTAATTAATTATCAGCGCATAATTCGTGCGTTTTGAGCCGCTTATCGCTTGCTCTTTGATATTGAAAAAAAAAATATGTTCCACATTTTTTTTTATCGGGAGGAGGTGGTGATATGTTGCGTGATAAATTCTCGCAACATCGTTTTATTTCAATATCTATTTTATAACGCAAGGGCAACAACTGCTTGAAATTTATAGTCACTTTTCTCGGTAAGCATTTGTCTTCTCGCGTTGGTATCGAATGCAGTTAAGTTTGAGCTGTGGTCATTTTTGCGCTGGACTGCGCATGACTTGTCTTGTTGTTTGGTCGATCGGTTTCCGCCCACCACTAGTGGAGTGAGCGATTTGGAATGGCGAAAGAGATGCCTCGTTGAAGAGGGGATCTCCGCTTTTTTTTGTTCTGTCAGGGATGTGTAGTCCTCTTATGGATATTTCGTTTATTCGAGATAATACCTCTAGTGTTTTCCCACATGTCGGGAGGCGTGATATTTCTGTGTATTTCATGAAAGCAAGGTAAATTGACTTTTTCATTAACTCTATCGATTTTGGGTCGTGAGCGATTTCGATTCATAGCCTGTCTTCGAAAGTCGTCGTCACGAGATGTTTTCCCAGCTCACATGTCGCTGCATTGTACTGCATCGGTTGATGCAGGTACCAAGGACCATTACTTGCTACTTTGTTAAATGAACTAGGTTTGAAAACCTTTATTATCTAGAGGATATTTTTGAGGACATTATTTATACTTCGGCAGACGTGTCTGTCTTGCTGAAGTCAAACTAAGGAGAGTGAACTGATCTCATACATCTGGTTATCTCCTGGCTGTTATAGAAAAGGATGGAGTTTTCACCTGACTACATTTACAGCACTATGAAATATAACATGCATCTGACTCATCATTGTAATGCTGTCTACCGTCTATTGCTGTATTGAATGTTGCTGTGATAATGACTGTTTGATGTGCCTACACATTTGCGTAACCATTTTGTCACTGTGGCGTCCACAATAAATAATGAAGAAAAACGTCAACGGCTGTTTCAAGACTCATTGACTTTATACGTCGTGAGTTTACTGACGTCCTATGTGGATTGCCCTGTTATTGTTGCATGAACATTGTTTTGACTGAACACATCTACACACTACACAAAACCAGACATGCGGATGCCATCCATCATCATATGGCATCACGCATCATACTTCCGATGGCATCTTCATACAAACAAATCTGTGACTCATCCCTCGACAATATCTTCCTCCCAGACGGGTTATCTGTAATCTTGATACAGACAGGGACCGGTGGAAGCGAATTACGTATTTATCACCTGTGTTTTCGTCTGTCCACCAGACAAGGTCGCCGACAGACAATGTGGCTTTCTTTATGTATTTCGTGCACTCCTGTCTTGTGCAAACACAGGGATGGTCGCTATCCACCTGAGTTCAAATGTTGAACCGTCACGTTCAAAGGGGTCAGCCGGCTTACGTGATAACGTATAATCGGCTGGCCGGTCTAATTACATGGCGCAACGTGAACCCAGTCTGGGATGATAAACAAGATAAAGACAGTCCCATAACAGATACTTCGGTAGGGGAGTGGAGTGTTAGAGACTTCACCTTACTAGATTCAGCATAGAGCAAAATAATGAATGAAAGGGCAGAAAAATTGCCAAATAATAAGCGATCGGAGAGAAAAATGAAGAAAAAATTATACTGCTGTAGTGGCTAAAGGTATTAGAGAGCCACCAAAAGAGCACGTACAGAAGTTTTGTGATATACCCCATCACCTAAGATATTGCATCAAATACCCAATTTTGGACATGAACATTTGTGTAGTATGTGCCGTCCTCTACCACTGTTCGGATGACAGTGTTCTTCTCATTATTCCGTGAGCGAGTGTTTAAATTGCTCGCTTGGCAACGTGAACAGTTTAACACATACTGACGAACGTCTTCCCACTGTTTGGGCCAAAAGTAAACCTCTTGAAGGTTACTCAAAGTAGTACCCACGGGAACATGTTCCCCCTATGAGTATATTTGAGCCGCTTTCATAACGGAAGGTCTTAAAGGGAGAGGCACCACGAGTTGCTTCCCTTGCCTCGTCCGTCGATAGATAATTCCCATTCTGTGTGGAAAGTTCCAGCTGCAGCATGGGTTGTTTTTATCCACCTCTGTTCAGACTATGGCGCAAAAGTAATATCGTCCTTCTGCGCTTGGCGTAACTTGGCTTTTCTTCACAGAAATGTCGAGTTGAGGTACGCGTTATCCCATGCTGAGTGTTGGGTACTCTGCTCTAACTCTTTCTTCGTATTTTCATCCTCCTGGTTGTCCGGGTGGTGGCGAACAGAGCAATCTTTCAAAAATTGTCTCACATCGTGTCGCAAACCTGGCCAGAAGTAATTCATGTAAATGTGCCTTACCAAGGCATATGAACTTTTAAGGGGGTGAGGCAGGGTTAAATGTATTTCCTGTATTAGGCGGGTGCGATAGGGTAATGGGACAACTAATTGTCTCTTATTCCCCACGCGTCTGTAAACCAAACCTTTCTCCCTGTAAAATGCTCCCTGAGGAGTATGGGAGTAATTGCCATACAACTTTGAAAAGCAATGCTTTAGAGTGTTATCGGCCCTTTGTGTCTGCTTCTGTTCCGAAATATTCGGGCTGTTTAAAGATAAGAGCTCAGGGGCAGCTTAGGCGTTTTCTGTGTTCTCTCACTTGTGTCGACTAGGAGTCACATGAGGGATTTCCAAGAAACTCATATTTCCTCCCTAGAATGAGAGGGTAGACTAAATCGTCTACTACTGCGGCCTTGATTTTCCCCAGTACATATCGGGTTGAAACATCAATTTCCGCAACTGGAAGAGTCATAGGCGTTATGCTCTTCCGGGGCATCTGTATTTCTACAATTTCACCAGTATATTGGTGGGCCTTCACCAAAAATGGGGTGACTCGAGCCGGGATTATTGAACTTGGACACACATTTGTGATAAATCACAATTGCGGACCTTGTCTTTATTAAGTAACCTGAAGGTTAATTCCCCTAGAAATCTGACAAGAAAGTCTATCGTGCACTCCAGTCTTGTACAAATACAGGGATGGTCGCTATCCCCTGGGGTCAAATGTTGGACCGTCACGTTCAAAGAGGTCACCGGCTTACGTGATAACGTATAATATGCTGGCCGGTCTAATTACATGGCACAACGTGAACTCAGTCTGAGATGGTAAACAAGATAAAGACAGTCCCATAGGAGATACTTCCGTAGTGGAGTGGAGTGTTAGAGATTTCACACTACTAGATTCAGCATAGAGCAAAATAATGAATGAAATGGCAGAAAAATTGCCAAATAATAAGCGATCGGCGAGAAAAACGAAGAAGAAGAAATGATACTGCCGTAGTGGCTAAATGTGTGAGAGAGCCAACAAAATAACACGTACAGACGTTTTGTCACACTTCTAAGGTTCAGTAATCGGCTTTGTACCAGGCACGATGTTTCACGTTTCTCTGGCACGTTAAAATGTGTAAAGGCGTTACAAGCATAATAGTTTTATAAGGTGTTACCTGCTCTTGGGCATCCTATTGGCTAAGCGGTTAGAGCGCTTTACTCTCGCAGCACAGTTATGGGGTTCCAGGATCGAAACCTGGCAACGTCACGTTCCAGTTTACCCAGTTGTTAACGGGTACCTGACTGCTTTCGTGAGTTAGGAAAGGCGAATGACTGCGGGAAGGGAACTGGCCATCCCCATCTCATCAAAACAAGCTGGACCTACTATGGGAGGTTTCTAACACTTCACTCCTCTACAGCAATATCTGCTGTGCGACTACCTTTACCTATTACCTGTTCTTGAATCCGCTAGTCATTTAAAAAGAAAATAGAGGAAAACACAGAAAACAAACGTAGAAGAGAGCTAGAGATGGATGTTTAAAAAAATATGTTTTAATTATACACACAAAATTTTGAATTTTATCTATTGCAATTTGTAGCTTATCACTGAGGAAAAGGTCCGTTGAATAAGCTCATAGATGAGTGATAGTATTCGGTGAAAAATTTCGGAGATATTTCCGAAGGCAGATTGTGTGGAAGAAGGACTGTTTCGACATTACCTTCTCTGTTACCTTCCAGCATTCCGCACCATAGAGAAGCGCAGAAAGTACACAGCTCTCATATAATCTTAATTTGGTGTTTGTGCTGTACTGGGAAGACTTCCAGATATTGTTAAGACTAGTAAAAGCTGTTCTCGCTTTATTCATTGTGTTCTTGATGTCTTTGCTTGTTCCGCCGTCTGGTGGCACTATGCATCTTAGGTATGTAAATGTGTCCGTCTGTTCCAGCTTCTGGTTCCTTATTGTTATGGTCTCAGGACTGTCGACCCTAGTTGTTATGACCTCTGTCTTCTTTGGATTGATGCTCAGACCCACCAGCTGGCTACACTTATTTAGTCTATCATGTGATATGGGCATACACAAATTCGAGACAAAACATGTTGTAATTATCGTGCGAATTTCATTTGTAGATAGAGAATTTCTTACGAAATTAGCAAAAGGCGGCTAATATGAAGCTGTACACGTGGCCTGCAACGGTATCGGCAAAATGAGGATTCTGATCAAAAGTCACCTGTCATCATCGAATGATCGCCATGATTGTAAACAACAGATACCATAATCTGGTGCATATGTTCGCAAGTTCCTACCCTGTATGGTTGCTACAGAAAAACATCGCTGCAAGGGCACATGCAGAGCCGGCTCCTGAGCGGTGAAGCCGTACCTGTCGCCATCTTGAGTGGTGAAGCCGTACTGTCGCCGTCTTGAGTGGTGAAGCCGTACCTGTCGCCGTCTTGAGTGAGCGCCGAGAAGTTTAAACAGTTGCGAAACTTATAGCGTGATTCAAGTCATTAGCGTGAAATTTACCCTCATCTAACCCAAGAACCGAGTCCGGTACCAATAAACAGCTAATGTGGCGGAATGGAACTTAGATCGAAAACAATAGCTGTAGTTCCCAGAACTGGAGACGAGAACTGGTGAACAAGATGTAGGGATGGCTCAGGACATGTCAGGCAGTTAACTGAACAGTTCTAGATAATAGGTGGTAGATGGTAGATGTAGAAGGGAGCTGTGAAGTAAGTAACCCTCTCGCTAGACCTATCCTATGTTTCAAGGGTGTCTATTGATGTGGAATATAGCTCGTTAATTATTCCTACCAATTTAAAATTATATTAATTAGCTTAATTTTCACAGAAGAACAAAATTTCTACAGAAACTGAATTTTCACAAAATCAATCAACTACGATTTATTAAATATATCAGTACATTTATTAGTTTATAATAGAAGATTTGTAAGGATTGCAGATATGTATTTACAAAATCACAGGCTGAAAATTATAGATTGTTAATTTCTTTGCCATCATTATGGCCACTGGTGACTTCTGGAACTTGTTTCTTCAAGGTACTAACTACTTACATAGTTCAGGTCCTTCCACTACAGACACTTCCCGTCATTAATCAGGTGTTGATTTCAAAGATCTTTATTTACCTGGACGGGCAGCCCAATACTACTATTCAGCGAATTGCTAAAGTGGTCCTTTAATCACCCACACTGCAGCCCGTTATGCTTCAGCTCAGAAGCTTTTGTTGTGACTCTCTCTCTTGGATAAGAAACCCTTCAGACACGGTATTACGAATCTGAGCTTATCACTTATACAGGTCTGCTCACAACCAGGTCAGTTTTGCTTTTATCATCTTTGCGCTGTGGCTATGTGGCTTCGACAAGCGTGTGTCAGTCCGATGGACATCTTTTTCAGCTTTGAAATTTTGAGAGTCCAGAATATTTTTTTGCTTTGTTTTAGAAGGTGATGGGTGGAGAGAGGACACTTAACGGCTGACCGTTATTGCCTCAGCTCGTCACCATCTTGGTCCACCCTGTTCAACCTGATAGTTGGTTATAATTAGGATATTCAGTGTCATTTTATTTTCAGTTTTGTAGTATATTTAGATTCTATTGCTGATTTTAATTTGTATTAGAATTTGTTCCTTTTAAGTCGTGTTTATTTGTTTGTTTGTTTTTTACTGCATTGTCTTTCCTTATATTATGAGTCTTTTAATGGGTTGTTAGTTTGTGTATTAGTTATTAATGGTTTGCTAAATTTAATCTTAAGTAGTGGGATGTCACTGCTTTTCGCTTCTTGCTGAGAGTTTTACTTTCAACCTTATATGTTATCCTTTGTTTTATGTATATATCGTTTTAGAATTGCTTATGCTTCCCCTTGGGCATCTATACTTAACACCTTATCACTTGTCATGTCTATATTGTGATTTCTAAAGTATATTTTAAATTCAAGCATCTGTTGCTCGTCCTTTTTACAGTGTATCAGGTAGTGGTCTATATCATTTTCTCCCTGACATTCTTGGCAATGTGTTTCCCCTATCATAAAGTATGCTGCACAAAGTCGGAGACGCCACAGCTTCTTGTTCGAGGGTACCTTTAGTTCTTCTCTGACCTGGCATGTCCTTGTTGGTTCTTTCAGAAGTTTGAATGCGTGTCTGCCTTTACTATTGTCATTCCATGTTGTCTTCCATTCCTCGTTGATAGTTAGCTTTACTTTGCTCTTGATCTCCGATCTTTCAAGTCCTGTTCTTATATTGTTTTTACTTATTCTTCCATTTTTGGCAGTCTGGTCTGCCAACTCGTTACCAGCTATACCTATGTGTGCTGAAACCCACACTAACCTCACACTGCATCCTGTTTTCCCTAGCCAAGTATTAATTGAGAGTATTTCTTCCTTTATGTCTGGCCGGCTGCATTTTCCTGTGTGTTCTAGTGCTAGTAGTGATGATAAGGAATCTGTAAATATTGTAACTCTTTTTGGCGGATTATCTTCAATTATTTCTAATCATTTTAGAATTGCCTCTGTAAAAATCGAAGCACCTTCAGTTACACTATAACTCTTCTTAATTCCCGACTGTGGTATTACTACCCCTGCACCTAGTTGCCCACTCTCGCCCTTGGATCCATCAGTGCAAACAGTCAAGCTTTGTTTTGGAAGTTGATTTATGTACATTTTTATTGCCATTTCGGCTTCATTATCTTCAATGTGCTGTTTAATCTTTTAAGTGATTGTGTAGTCTATGATTGGTGCTTTTAGTTCCCAGGGTGGTATTATGTTTCTATATTTATTACTATTATTAATCGTGTTTGACTGTTCTTTGAACCGTATTAGATCTTCTATAGTTCTCCACCCTGTTGGATATCATTCTGTATTCAAGGGGACGTCCCATACACTTGGTTGGTTTTGGACAAATGCTTTATGTGCTGGGTGGGTCACTTCTTGTGCTACTTTGCTTCAGTAATTTAGTCTTAGTTCTTTCCGTCTTAGATCAAGGGGCAGCAGGCCGAGTGCTACTTCTAGTGCTTCTCCTGATGTTGATTTCAATGCGCCTGTAATGGTTCTCATGGCTGCGTTTTGAATTCTGTCTAGTTTTGCTTTGTTAGAAGCTGAAGCTGAGTCATAGACTATGCTAGCGTAGTCTAGTTTCTCCTTGATGAATGAGTTATAGAACATAAGCATTATTTTTTACTTCCCCCCCCCTCCATTACCTTTTACTAGTCTTAGCATATTTTGGAGGCCCCTACAGCTTCCAACTAAAATGTCTATATGTTTATTCCAATTTATTTGTTTATCTAAAGGCATGCCCAGGAATCGAGTTGTTGTGGAGGAACCTATTTTCTGCCCTTAATGGTTATATTGATTTTGTTTTTTTTTTCCCTTATATTTCCCTTCCTGAAGATCATATCAACTGTTTTGTTAACATTAATTTGGAAGCCCACCTTGTCATCCATTCTGAAATTTGAGAGTCTAGAATTGAATCTGAGCGGATTTATATACCCAACCTAGACCTAACCTTTTCCTTCTCGGAGGTCCGCGCTTGAGTTCATTTTTTCGTTCGTAGCTTTTGTGGCATTTCGAGGCTGTTGTGTTAATTTTGAAACTCCTGATTTCCTCGTCAGTTACCAAAGATAATGATTTTCCACTGCCATAATTACTTGTATTTGTAGTTGCTGTTTTTCCCACAAAGAATTATCCTGTTCGGAGCATTAATCAAAAAGTTCTAGCAGAATTACTGGTGTGCGATTCATAATTTATCATTAGTTAACGTGACAATTCCATAGTGTCTTTGCCCGTGTCGCTACAATTGGGTAGATTCGAGCGCGACGCTACCAGTTTTTGATTGTGGATCTCGGCAACTGAGCAGCGAGGGGAAGCGGTTTATCCCCGTCAACATTCGGGCGCTCATTACATCACTTCTTCTTTGTGTTGGATCCATAGCCCCTAACTTACAAAGCAGTCGGCGGTCATCACGCCTAGTGGTCTTGTAGGGCAGCTACAAACTATCGGTGGCCATCCTTCGTGCCGTGCCCCAACTCTGGTTCATACATCACTACTTCATCTAAATTATCTGCAATAAAGTACAACAGTCTTATTATCCGATTTTGATGTACAGTGTACAGTATCACAGAACAGTAGCACAGAACAGTATCACAGAACAGTATAACAGAACAGTGCCACAGAACAGTATCACAGAACAGTATCACAGAACAGTATCACAGAACAGTATCACAGTACAGTATCACACAGCCTTGTCGCAGACTGCTTTTAACAAAAGAAAGAATACGATTTTTTACAGTGACTATACCTTGATTCAGAGGCGTGCTGCACGTAAGGGAGAAATAGGGGAAGGACATAGAAATATGGCCCCGTGTAGTTCCCAGGGTCTCTGAAGAGACAAAGAAAAAACAGTACTGCTTCAACTTAAGGTATGTTGTACAAGGCGACTAACATGAAGTTGTTGATGGGGGTTAGCAACATGATCATGTAAACTGAAATGCCACAGTAACCACCGCTGCTGCAGCATGTAAGAGCAGGCTTCCATCGGGACTAGCTGCCGTAGTGGATAAGAGATCGAGAAGAGGTCGCCCCAATCCATCCTGTCACAGGGACTAGCTGCCAGAGTGGATAAGAGATCGAGAAGAGGTCGCCCCAATCCATCCTGTCACAGGGACTAGCTGCCGTAGTGGATAAGAGATCGAGAAGAGGTCGCCCCAATCCATCCTGTCACAGGGACTAGCTGCCGTAGTGGATAAGAGATCGAGAAGAGGTCGCCCCAATCCATCCTGTCACAGGGACTAGCTGCCGGAGTGGATAAGAGATCGAGAAGAGGTCGCCCCAATCCATCCTGTCACAGGGACTAGCTGCCGGAGTGGATAAGAGATCGAGAAGAGGTCGCCCCAATCCATCCTGTCACAGGGACTAGCTGCCGTAATGGATAAGAGATCGAGAAGAGGTCGCCCCAATCCATCCTGTCACAGAGACTTGCTGCAGTAGTGGATTCATATTTCGTACGTAGTGCAAAAGAAAATAAAGATAGTGATGATAGCATTATGATCCCATGTATACTGTTCAAAAAAAGAAACGCATAGCTACTGAAGGCCCTCACATAGCCATAATTTTGACATTCAATAACTTTTTTAAAATTTAATGAGTTAATTGTTCAAATTGCACATAAGAATACCTTAGGGTTCAACCAATCGTGGGTCTCTGAAGAGGAAAAGAAAGAACAAGGCTAGAGCACACTCATGTATGTCGTATAAGGCAACTAATACAGGTATACTTTGGAGATATTGCGGGTTCGGTTCCAGACCATCGCAATAAAGCGAATATCGCAATAAAGCGGGTCATACCAATATTTTTTTGGCTTCTCAGTGCATATAAAAGCCTAACATCATGTTTACACTATGTCTATTAAGTGCGCAATAGCGCTAGGTCTTAAAAACACAGTGTATTGTAAAATTAAAAATACTTTATTGCTAAAAACAGTCTAATCTTCATCATCTAAGCCTTCAGCGAATCGTAATTAATTTTTTTCCTGGTAGAGAGCCAAAGTCTACCGAAAGATGAAGGCACGTTCTAATAAATAAACATGAATAATTTGAAAAAAGCGCAATATCTGCGAAGCGCAATAAAGCGAGGTATACCTGTATGTGGTTGTTCATGGGGCTAGCAAACTCATCATGTTAAACAAATTACTACATAGACCGACACTGTAAGTGAATATGAATGCTTGGTGCAGGTTTGATTGACAATAACAATTCTAATGATGATGTTTAAGTGAAATGTTTGTTTGTTCATCAATATCATTCCAAGGTTCAAAAACTACACTCAACTGAATAGTTCTGAGAATGGCAAAGTCAAAACACATTTGATTCTATCAATAACTGACAGAAACAATGTTTGTTCGCGTTCTGTCGTTTGATATTCACTAAGTAGCGACACAACAAGCCTCTTTCAATCACTGACCATGGATCTTTCTGTTATATCCGGACGCCTTGTGTTTAGCGTAAATTATTTTCAGAGAGGTGTATGCTGTATGTAACGTTCTGTACCATACTTCCGGAATATGATGATTTTTTGTCACTTTAGTTATTGTTGAGGAGTTATGCTGTTTTTAGCTTCACAAGTGTTCTGATCCAACTGATCTTATCTCATTCGTAGTTTTCTGTTAGGACGGAAACATAGAGAAGAGATTAGCCATTACTTGTTAAACGCAACAGCAACACGAAACGGAAAGAAGCTATCAAAGTAAATGGCAGAGAACGCCATGGACCGGAAGCTGTGGAGATACAATATTGCTGACACCATGCACTGTCTCCTAAATTCTAACGTTATCTGATAATTATAAAAATCATTCTATGTCAGTAGTATGCTAGTTTAAGGTAAATTGAATTACAAAAATGTAATAGGTAAAGGATCAAGTTACACGCCCATTGAGGCATATTGGGAATATGGTGTTAGGCCCATATTTTCTTGACCATCGGCACACTAGGGGTGACGAGGTCAACATCACGTCGGCCGCCTTAACCTTTCCAGAGTTGTTCTGGTACCCAGTTGGAGCTGGGTCGACCCATTAGCCGTTTGCGGCCTAAAAAAATTCCACCTCATCTGGAGATCGAACCATAGACCACTGAGCTATGTAATGTGGCACTGTTTAGTTTGGTGGGGAAAGGGGGGGGAGGGAAGAGAGATATGTTTGGATGGGAGGGGGAAGGGGGGGGGGGTATCTCGCTGAGGAGACAAAAATAAAGAGAAAAAAGATCCCATTCCTTCAGGCAATCCGTAAGAGGCTATTAATATGAGGTAGTGTATAAAGCAGGGACACACATTTTGTAAAGCTAATTGATTAAGAAACCATTGCTGCATTGCCTCTTGGATTGTTTGGGGCAGATTTCCTGTAAGGGAGGACCATCGTTATGTCTAGTGTATTCTTAATTTTTCGGATCTAACAATGGATTTTAAAAAGATATTCAAATAAAGTTTTGATGTTCATTCATTCTTCAGCTCCCCAAAGAACATAGACCTTCAACACATTTAGGCCAAGGCTTCCTCTCCTGTGCCACCAGCTCAAGGTATTTCCCTTATCTTCTTCATCGTCTTCATATCTGTCCAGGGCCGGATTAAGCTATTTTAAAAAAAAAACCAATAAAACAACACAAATATTTTTGAACACATACATTTTTAATTTGCATAGTAATTATCATTATCAAAAGTAACAACACAGTCAACATTATTGTTTAAATATTAACGTTTCTACATTTAGCATGAGCAAATTTGTTGATGATATAGGATGTATCAATTTCACGCAGAAGTTTATGTTCAATGCTCATTAGTGTGAGATTGTTCAATCTCTTTTGATCCATCGTGCTTCTTAGTTCATTTTTAATAAGTTTCAGTTTTGAAAAGGATCGTTCTCCACTGCAGTTGGTTACCATTAGTGACAAATAGATGAGCAAGGCGATTTCTACATTTGGAAAACTAGACTCCAAAGAATTGTAAATTATCAAACGGTAAAACTGTAACTCTACAAGGTCTAGAGTAGTGCCAATATGAGAAGCAAGATCAGTTTTCAACAGTTCTGTAAACTGCACAAGTTCTTCACAAAGACTTTCTTCCAGATCTTCCGGATATGATTTATAAAACGTTTCACTAGCTTTGCCCAACTTCAAAATGCTATATCTCAGCGAATATATAATGCATATAAGTGAAATTTTGTGTGTGAATTTGAAATGGCATAGACCCTATGAATTAAATTTTTCATTAAAATGCGGCCATTGGTTTCAATTTTTGTTTCTTTGCGATATAATATAAAATCCTACTTTCCAGCACACATCACACAGACACATATTGAAATGTCTACAGTAAATTATACGACCTCATTTGCACATTTTTGGTTTATCAAGCAATTGGCATGATTTTTGCGTGAAATTGCGTGAAATTGCACTTCTTGAACATAAAACAGTTTATTTCCGGTTTTACGCACACATTGTCAATCAGTGGCGTGTCTACAAAAAGTATTGTGTGGCTAAGTAGGAAAAATGAGTCTGCGAATACATGTTATGACATTACAGCAAATCACAGATAGGATTTATAAGTATTTCTGCAATGAAGCTACTCGAGGAAAACTATATCATTCTATTTCAAACCCACAAAAGAGGACTATTCATGCCTTGGGGATAAGCAAACGATCATTGCACCGCTGGATAGCGACATCTGAAATTTGTAATTCCAGTGTTTTACACACGAAAAATAGGCCAAGAGTGGTGGATAATTTTGACAGAGAATTGATCCGCAGAGAAATTTGCAATATGTTTCTCAATAATGAGGCAGTGACTTTAAGGAAATTGAAAATTTGGTTAAGAAAGAAAAATGACATTGATATTTCCAAATCTACGCCATGGAGGACTATTAGGAGTTTGGGATTCAATTTTAGAAAATACGTTGTTGGCAGAAACCGTATTTGTGAGAAGCCTCATATAGTTGCAATGAGAAGCAAATATTTACGCGAGGTCAGAGAAATGAGAAGAGATTGTTATGATTTTGTGTATTTAGATGAAACTTGGATCAATGCGCACCACAGTAATGAACGAGAATGGCAATCATCTGATGGAACAACTAAGAGACTAGTACCAAGCAGCAAAGGACAGCGACTAATAATTGCACATGCAGGAAGCAGCCATCATGGGCTTCTAAATAATACTGAACTCACATGTGTTTCAAAATCCACAGATAATAGGGAATATCATACAGAGATGAATGGCAAGATATTTCGAGATTGGATTGTGAATCATGTACTTCCTTCCTTGGATAGACCGTCGTGTTTGATAATGGACAATGCTTCATATCACAACGTTGTGGCACCAGAAGATAAAGTTCCTAATTCATCAAGTACTAAAGATGTAATAAAGATTTGGCTGACCAAAAACGACATTCCATTCAACGAAATGTCCCTGAAGCCTGAATTAATTGGAATTGTAAAAAAGACACAGCATACAAAGATATTTCTCATAGACAAGGCAATCCGTGAACATGGTCACAGATGTTTAAGATTGCATCCTTACCATTCTCACTTAAACCCAATAGAATTAGTCTCGGCTAAAATTAAGGAACAGGTAGCAACAGAAAATAGAACGTTCAAATTAAAAGATGTTGAAATACTTACAAAAGCCGCCATCTCCAATATAGCCAGGGATTATTGGAAGAAATGTGAGAACCATGTGTTACAAGAGGAAGGGGAATATTGGAAGAATGATGGTTTGTCCTTCATTCAGCCGAGATTGATTATCAATTTCTCAGAGACATCTGATTATGATTCGGATGAAATTTAATTTCTTTAAAGATGACCTTACCGTTATTTAAAAACACATTAGAGGAGCAACGTTCCATTATGATATTTATGAACCGCAAAGTGGTGATACCTATTGAAATAATTAGATCAATGAAGGTCCAGTTTGATAGCGCATTAAATGTCAATGACAAACAATGTCACGAGTATCTCCAATGCAGATCATTTAAGAAATCATCTTCAACAGGTATTCATATGCAAACGTGATGGCCACATTATTGTAATAGTAGACACGCCTATGCCTATTCAATTCACAGAATCTGTGACTGAAGTGGTAAAATTTCTTTTCTCGATACACAATAATTAGTATGCCGACAAAGATCAAAGGATTTCATCCGTTTATGGGAACTGGACAAGATGCACAGATATAAAGTATATATTTGTTGGGTCTAACCCAATATAACATCGTATGCGAAAAATGGCATTAATACGTTCGACGGTTAATCAGATAATTACATTTGAAGTTGGGCAAAGCTAGTGAAACGTGCTATAATAAGATTCGATGATCTCGTTATCACCTCTTCAGGTGTAAACGACTGTAACTGACGAAAGAATCCAAATACATCATTCAACTTTTGATAAGCTTTCTGGCGTTTTGACAAGGCAGAGAGCAAGCTATCAATAAGGACAAGAAATGTTCGGCTTTTAAACTGCTGAGAAGGCGTTTGAGATTCAACAAGTGGATCAAGTGTGCTGGAACCACTGAAATCATCATACTCTCGATTTCGTTTGTGTTTTCTTCGAGTTTGTTCTTGATAATGTTCACACTCAGTCAGATCCTAGGCCTTTTGCTCTATGTCTGCAAAAGTAGACCGCATAGCTTGAATATACCCCCGCAGGGATTCATAGAGTGCACAAGCTGTATTCAAATCTTGGTCAGAAGATTGCAAAGAAGCACTGGTCATTTGAAAACGCTGTAATACTTGATCCCACAGTATGATCATTATTCCAGTTTCTAACTTCATCATGGTTGTAAGTAGACCACGAGCCTGTTGACGACACTCTGCCTTCTGATCATTGTTATCTGAAATATCATCCAAGACTTGTATTATTGCAGAAAAGCTGTGTAAAGTGCTTTTGTTGCATCTGCCCGAGCGGACCACCTGGTATCTGACAGTCTTTTCACAAAGGGCAAATGGGACTTATTATGAGTACCGCCAGCACATAATGCAGTAGAAAGGAGACCCCACCGGTAGGTAGAAGCAGAAAAGAAGATGTACAGGCTTTCAACAAATCCAAAGAAATGATTGCTTTTTGACAACCTTCAGCAGCACATTTTCCAACCAAATTTAGTGAATGTGCAAAACACGGAATGTAATGCGCAAACTTATTCATCTCTTTAATTCGTGCTTGTAATCCTATAAACTTGCCACTCATATTGCTGGCGTTGTCATAACTTTGACCACGGCAGTCTTTAATATCAATGTCATTTGCCTTTAAAAAATTAAGTAGACTTTTAGTAAGCTGTTCAGCACTATGACCTTCCATATCCAAAAATAACACAAATCTTTCAACTGGTCCAGATGGCAAAACATAGCGCAGAGTCAAAGTCAGCTGGTCCATATTAGATATATCTGGAGTAGAATCCAATGAAACGGAATAATACTTGTATTTCTTCACTTCACAGAGAATGTGATCCAGTATGCTGGATCCAATCAGATTGATGAATTCCTCACACGTTGTTTTAGATAGATATGATGTATGTCCAAATCCTTTGTTTGCATGAGTACTTATATGCTCTGCCAGAAAAGGGTCAAACTTGGCCAGTAATTCTAACAACCCTATGTAATTCTCGTTATAAGGGGACCCAACAATTTCATCACTGCCGCGAAATGAAAGGCCTCGTTCTGCTAAAAACTTCACAACTTCAATTATTCGCTCTAGAAGTTTGTGCCAATACTTTTCTTGAATGTCCATTTGTTTCACAAGTTGTGAATCGACACGTTCACCTTTGTTTTTACGCATCAACAGTGAAATTAAAGCTTGTCTATGTGAGGAGCTTTCTTCATGTCGACGCAATAGATTGCTTGCATTTTTCCAGTCATTAAACCCTTCCACAGTAAACTTTGATGAACATTCTGAACTCATAAGCTTGCATGGGAAACAGAATAGGCGCCCTTTACTTTCTGAATAGCATAACCATTTTCTTGCATGTTGCTTGTTTGTAAGTTTATGAATATGTGTAAAATAAGACTTCTGACAGTATCGAGTTTTCTTTTCAGTGTCATACAATCGCACGTATGAAGAAAAGGCGCTATCAACATGTTGACATTTTTCACTTCCATTGGATATCCAATATTCACGCTCACAGTCATCTATATTGTTCGGCCAGTCACCAATATCATTAGAGTACTTCTTCGTTTCACTTATTCTTTCACATTCAGACTCAGTGTATACTGGGTTTTGCTATATGTTTTCTGCTGCACAACATGCACTAGTACCAGTTGTTCCTGTACTTCCAGCTTTAGCGGTTAGAGTACCACCACCATGAACATCAAAATATTCTGTCAGTTTACGTGTTTTTGATATCACAAGTTGATCTCTTCTTTCTTTTTCTTCCTTCGCTTTACGTTTTTCACTTCCAGAAGCATAATTACGTCCAATATCTCTGTGTCTACTGCTCATTTTTTGAGTTTTCTAACCTTACAAATCAAGAAATTTTAATCAAGATCGAAAGAGTGTGAGCACGCCGTATACCTCAATTAAAACAGGAAGTTTCCGTTTCCTAAATTCTAGTTTTTATTCTTAATGCAAATTCATTTCACAAAGAACGAAACAAAATTAGAGGGGCAGTCGCCTAGAGCCAAAAAAGTGGCTTCCGTCCAAACGTGACCAAATTTTCAACGCCACTTAAATGGCTTCCGTCCGCAAACAGTTAAGATAAAAATAATGAAGAGTCACACTAAGTCACCCTCTTATGCTCTTTCTCTCACAATTTCGTGACACCAAATGAAAAGGCGCTAAAGATGGCATAAATCACAAGATCATTGGTTCAACGTTCGTATTAGAAGATGACCAAAAAATTATGTACATATTTATTGGCGCGGGGCACCTAAAAGCGCGGGGCCCGTAGCATATGCTACTTTTGCTACTACGTTAATCCGGCTCTGTATCTGTCCCATGGTCTCTTCTCCGTGTGTTCTTCGGTTTCCCTGACCTCTCTTGCTTTATGAATTAAGGAACAAGTACTACATGGTAGTGCCAGCAACAGGTGTCCTCCGTGTGTTTCCTATCCATCTTCAGCGTCTTCTTCGTGTCTCTAGTTCCACTGGCACTTGTTTGGTTCGCGTCATCAGTTCCGCATTAGTGATCTTGTCAAACCTCTTCAATCCTTCCGAAGTGTATGAACACCTATTGACGAAATCCTATAGCTTTCTTTTTGTTGTTTTAAGGTTCAAATGTTTATAAGCAAACAAAGTTGGGTTACGCTATGCAAATATTACTTATTTCAACAAATACATCCATCAGTGTTACAGAGCAAACAAAGTTGGGTTATGCTATGCAAATATTAATTATTTCAACAAATACATCCATCAGTGTTACAGAGTAAACAAAGTTAGGTTACGCTATGCAAATATTAATTATTTCAACAAATACATCCATCAGTGTTACAGAGCAAACGAAGTTGTGTTACGCTTTGCAAATATTAATTATTTCAACAAATACACCCATCAGTGTTACAGAGTAAACAAAGTTGGGTTACACTATGCAAATATTAATTATTTCAACAAATACATCCATCAGTGTTACAGAGTAAACAAAGGTGGGTTACGCTATGCAAATATTAATTATTTCAACAAATACATCCATCAGTGTTACAGAGCAAACAAAACGTCCTTTAATCAAAAAGTAAAGTTACGGCAGTCCCTGAAGTTATATCAGTTTGTGCAAATAAATTGTCACTGAACACCAAACTTTAGTGTATTGGAAAAAAAAAATTCATTCAGCAATGTTCCTGAATGGGCTAGAAATGAAACAGCTTCTTTTTCTTCGTACACTCTCAGACGTCCAATTGAATGTTCTCAAAGAAAGCAGTAGTCAGTTCGGGGCTATTTGAATCCCCGTAAAGCTTTTCCACGAAAGGAGCTGGCGTCGGCCATATGCGCTTTCTCTGTACCGCAAATAAGGGGCAACTTTGAAGTTCAAAACATCGTTCACTTGAAAACATGGAGCAGCATGTGACTGAAATATCAGCAAAAGTATCAACTTAATTCCACAGTTAAAAATCTATAATGAAGGAAACCTTTGTGTGAGTGGTATTGTCTTATTATCCTGTTTTGGTGTACGGTATTATAGTCTTGTCCGATGCTGCTTTGTACCGTGATTCAGAGGCATGTTGCACGTAAGGAACAAATAAATGTAGACCATGATGGCACAAGAGAGGAAGCCTTGGCCTAAGTATGATTAACGTGTCGCTGTTAGTTAAATTACGTTTATTTATTGCTAAGAATCACAGGAACAGAGAGAAGTCGAATCGTTGATTTATATCGCGGATAAAGAACAGCTTGTTGAAAAATGTTCACATGATCGCGAACAACGGATGGCAGAGGTGGGCAATGCCAAAAGTGAAGGAATAGCATAAGAATCCCCTCACGTCTGCGAATAACGTATTGCAGTGACCCTGCGGCGACGGGCATGGCAACGGTTCCGAACAATTTAATAATTAGTCACGCCTAAAAATCATAATATAAGTGAAAGAAAAAGAAAGTTCTAAGGACACACTCATATTGTTATTATAAATGCACTGAAAAGGAAAAGAACAAAATCTGGATGCTGTGTTTTGTAATAGAAGAAAAGTAGATGATCAGTTATCATTCACTATCAAGTCTTCGTATTTTTCTATTTTTAAAACACGGCAATTCCAACAACGAAAACATAAAAACAGCATAACCAAATTTATATTTTCTGACCTTCCCCTTTTGTTCTATGCAGTTGAAAGTAAGAAACAATTATCCTCCACTTTTTAGTGCATTTGGTGAAATAATAAAAGTAGGTCCCTAAATCTAGTTTTCCTTCCACTTGTTGGTCATGACTCTGAGACTAATTTACCTTCTATTGGACAAGTTTTGTAGGACACGTAATTAAGCTCAAAATAGTTTTTGTTCTTTGCTATTAACCAACAGAAATGGATAACTTTCGTATCAACTACGGTGAATTAACCAAAGACCTGAAAGTGTTTGTGGAACTGTTAGCGGAAAGGTTCAAGGACGGAGTACCTCCAGCTTTGTATAACGTCAAGCTTATCCCAGCAGTCCTAACCCTCGAAGACATAGATCTGGTTACCGGAAACGTGGAGCAGGTCCTGCTCAAGTTCAACATTGTGCAGCAGGTGGCACGAACTGTGTTCAACTTTGTAACTCCGTTTGTCGACGAGGAGTACACGGAATGGCTTCAAAACCAGATCAGTAAACTTGATTGGTGGATTAACCTTGTTGAGATGAGTTTAGCCAGAATCATAGCAGGCAAGAACTATGACGTAGTCTCACGTAAGTGTTTATATAGTCATAAGTTTGCATGCTTTATTCCATGCCTCTCGCTAGATCGTCTCCTTTATTTTACTGGCTAGATTATAGACAGAGGTACATAGGATGCTTTAAGCGCCCATCATTTGATTCCCTCTACAAGTTCGGCAGCAAGAAAGATTGAAGACGACGGTTTTTTTTTTAATGGCAGAAAGAAGATGTAAATGAATAAAGAAAAATTAATAGGACCGAAAGGGTCGGCATTGCAAGCACTGTAGAGGCTCAGTGGCTGTCACAAGGGTCGTTTCATCACAACTATCTGATTCACTGGTCACATACCAGATGCAGGGCATCGCTAGATCCAAGTATAGTATGTTAATTTCCTCACTTCCGATACACAGAAGGAGACCAACCTCGAGCGTCAAGAGAAAGAGCCACAAGCATGTTTACTATTCTATATATAGTCTTGTCGCTAAAAGGGGGCGGAATGCAGGACGTAACTGATAACACATATAATATATTTAACAACAATTTTATATAACTGTGTCAGTAAAGAATGGGGCGTATCTCATGGAAAGAGATGAAAACAAATAAGGAGGTCCTAGAAAATCTAGGTATGAAAAGAGAACTAATGAGGGAGGTCTATGTTCGGCAGCTAAAATACTTTGGCCACATAAAAAGGCGTAACACCTTGCAGAAGACCATAACAGAAGGGAGAGTTGAAGGCAAACGTGCAAGGGGAAGACAGCGCTATAAGTGGGAAGATAACATCAAGAGATGGACAGGAAAGAGTCTATCAAAGTGCACCACCAAGACAAGAGACAGAAGACGTTGGAGATCCATTACAGCCAACCTTCGTTGTGGAGATGGCAACTGATGATGATGATGATGTCAGTAAAGCATACTTCAGAATCAAGTATATATTAATGTGATGATATTTGATTAGATGGTCAAAGGGCATTAATAACTATATTTTTATCATATCAACTATAACGGCAACTATCAACACCTAAGTACTTCTGCATCAAGTTATGATCGGAGTTTGATCAGTACAGAAAAAAAATTTTGGAGGTGGGACATTTACCATTAATGTAAAATTTCTTCAAAATTTTCTTACTGCATTAAGAAAAATTATATTTCTGACTTTTGTCTTTCTGGAACTTGAAAGTCTGCCTTTAGCGCTTGCGTAATAATTTCAAATTTGCTTATCTATCTGTCTATCTCTCAGTTTATTCATTTAATTATATAGTAGTCTAATAATAATAATAGCCCCTTCAGTCATAACTGACTATGAGAATCTAGTGGTCTATTCATCATTATTTCAACCAAACACACCAGTCTTCTTATTGTCGCCGTGGGGTTTGCCCAAGCATTATTCATGCTATTGGCACGGTCGGATGAACACTTAAGACAGTTCACGAGGAAGAAAATAATGTATGAATAAACAAGACCAGAGTTCAGTAAACCCGACTCATGTTAACGAGCGTGAGTTTTTCTGGTGAGTTGTAAATAAGGCTTGACCAATGAGGTTGAATGAAAACAGGTTAGGGCAACGAATCAGAGGTAGCGAGAGAAACATACGACAGAATAATGACCAGAGGTCATTAGGGCAGTCCTGAGTTTGAGATCGAAGAAGCAAGGTGTGTTTCAAGTATTCTCTAGTGTCACGGAGTGTTTTAAGGGTATTTTGCATGTGTGAATGTTCCCATGCTCCAGCGGGAGTTTATTAGTTATGTGAGTTGTTGTGAGCGGGGATTGCGTGCATTGTAATGATTTAGCTACAAGCAGGGTTGTGAGCATTGCTTGAGACAAGCTGTTAACTTTTGTGATGCGTGAATGAAGATCAGTGGAGCGTGAAAGGGTTTCACGGGTTTTAGTGAATACGCATGAAAGGGGCAGTCAGCGGGAGGAGTGTGTTGGTTGGAGACGTGTATTGGGTCAGTAGAGAGTTGAGCGAGTAGAGAGAGAGAGAGCAGACAGTAGACAGGAGACAGCGTAGAGCGTAGAGAAGAGAAGGGTGGATGTCTATAGTAGGACGTGAGTAGAGGGCCGGAGTTGTGTTGTAGACGTTGCAGTAGTTATTCATGGAGTAGCCTATTTGTGGCTGTAGTTATTCCGAGAAGCAGAGTGTGTGCGGATGCTCGGAATTTGTGATGTATCTAGTATTTTTAATGGCCCTACGTCCATTGTGACTTATTTGTGAATCTAATACATTGTTGGAGATTGACAGAGCTGTTGGAGTTAGTACTTTATTCCTAGACAGTGAGCTATACGAGCAGTGTATAAGTGTTGTCTAACTTACATCCACCCACATACACCCTACTCGTCACATTGGGAGCTCGTCTATTTGGATGTTACAAATGAACCCAAAGTTGTACAGTACTAAAGTGATCTGGGGTCATTTGGTCAGCAGCCTATGTTTTTCAACGCAGCGAAGTGTGACAACTTTACAGTAACCAGACGATTCGACACTTTACAGATCTGTGTGCAGGCGAGAAAACAGTGTGCTAGGAATGCTCCCTTACAAGTCTGTTTACATCGTTTGCTGGTGGCAGATGCTGTGAAACGGTGTGTTGTGACCAGAAGAATCTGTGGTGACCAAAAGAAGAGGAGCTGTGAAGCTGTCGTGTTGCTGTGGTCGACTCGATAGTGTGAAGTGGAACACGAGTCCTGTTTTCCAAGGTGTGTAGCTTGTGACGCTACAAAATCTGAACTGAGTGTATTGTGCCGTGCTGTGTGTGGTCTTCATATTTCATCAACCTTGGGACTTGCTGAAGACATTATAAACATATCTACACGCTTGGAATTTAAGTATTATGTACTTGTTCTGTGAACAATTAGTGTTCGTCATAATTCCTTTAGATACAGCTTAATTAGATATTATTCTGTTGTTATTCGTTTAAGGAAGTTACATAACATTCTTTCGTACGCTAGTATGCTAATGTTCTAGTAAAGTGTTTATTAAGTTTCTAGTTAAAAACAGAATTTTTGTTTTATATAGCACTAACAGTGTATTTCATAAGAAATCAGTAGTTTTTCTCATATACTGAGTACTTCTGTTATCACATGTAGCTTTTTCTCTTTAGTTCTGCTACTTTCTTTTTTCGGTAGTATCATTTTTTTTTCCTGGATTTCATTTTTAGTGTTGCTGTTCTACTGTCTTTAGTATTACTCTTTCTTTATGTGATGTAGGTTTAGACTAGACTACATTTATAATTAATTGTAATATCTATAGTACCTTTAGCTGTGCTATTCCTATCTGCCTTACACATTACTTATATCTACGTTACTTATAACTGTGTGAATCCTAGCTGTCATCTTTCTCTCTAGTTCTTTCGTCCATTTTAGTTAGATTCTAAGAGATTAAATTATATACTAAGTGTGTATTAAACATATTCCTCACAGGAACTGTTGTAGAGTTTGGACTCTCAAAGTTACTGCTGCAGAGGTGGCTTGGAGATAACAGATCAGATCAATTTTAATCCATAGCCTGCCATTTCAGTACACCAGAAAAAAGCTACGTAACCTTAGTTTGTTTTGGTTCATTATTCTAAGGCCATATTTCATTTATTTGTCCAGATTGCTCTATAAGCTTTCCTTGGCATTCATTGTTTCAGTGTTGTTGTTGGACGTGACGATTATGTTATTTATTTGTGTTTTGATTTCATCTGTAGGATTTTGCGCTATTTATTCTTAGATCATTCCCTCTTTGACGTTTTGTGTATATATTGTGTTCTTCGGTCATTTTCTTCTTACGCTATCCTGTAAATACGTTAATTTTTTCAATCTCCTGTTTTTGTGCGTTATAGAGGTCAGGTACGGTATATTTCAATATTACTTCTGTCACACATCTTTCCTTGTTCTTGATACCGACCTACCTGGTTATTGTTTGTTAAATTAAGTTGTGCTATTTATCATCATCAATTGTGTCATTGTTTGTTTTGTAGGGCTAATAATTTATTTGAGTAAGACATTGAGTAAGGTATTATCTTAGTGGTTATTTAAGATATTATTTTGGAGTCTCAGCTATTTTGACATTAAGTTAGAGTTTTTGAGGTGCATATAAGTCATATATATTTATAATCATGTCAACACTTATGGATTTTATCCTTGTCGGTGAGAAGATAGGTAAATCTGGAGAAGATCTCTTAGCGTTTGCACAGGCTCAATTGAAAGAGGCACAAGCTCAATTTAAAGAGGGGCAAGACAGACAAGAACGAGGTGAGGAGTGAGAGAGAAAGAAATGTAAAGCAGAAGAAGAAACTAAGAAGGCAGAGGAAGAGACTAAGAGGTTAGAGATACAGAAACAAATGAAAGAGATAGAAGCACAGAAAGAAATTAAAAAGATAGAAGCGGACAAAGAGGTATCCTTAAGAAGACTCGAGTTAGAGAAGTCGAGTTCTGACTCATCATCAAAAAAAGAATATGGGAGCATGTACAAATTGAAACTCCCAATTTTCAACGAATCCATAGATTTTATGGACTGTTTTTTGGAGAGGTTTCAAACGAAGGCAACTGCCTTAAAGATTAATAAAGAACTGTGGGGATCACTGTTGACAGATTATTTAACAGGGTCACCATTAAAAACAGTTTTCCAATTAACTGTGGAAGATAGATTAAATTATGATATAGTGAAGGAAACTTTGTTACGCAAGTACAGGTTAAATGAGCAGGGTTATCGGTTAAAGTTTCACAGTGCGATGCCTAGTAGTGAGCAAGATTTTGCAGAGTTTATCGCAGAGATTAAGATGTTATAGAACAGATGGATTGGCTTATCTGGCATTGCTAAAGATTTTGATGGCCTATGTGATTTGATCTTACGTGATAAGGTGATGTCTTCATGTAGCTCGGAGTTGTTGGCTTTTTTCCAAGAAAGAAAACCGGAAATATTTCGGCAATGTCTCAGTTAGGTCAACAGTATGCAACAGCACATCCAGGGAGACCGATTTATAAATCGGCGGTGCCAGAAACATTTACGACATGTGTGGCCAAGCGGAGTTATGAAACGCGGCCATATCGGAGACAAAATTATCCTAGTGGGGAGAGACCTTATGATAGGAAGGCAATAAGTAAGAGGTGGACAGAAACAGACTACCGTACATCCTCCAGGAAACAGCAGAATATAACAGAGTCAGTTAGTAGAAGACCATCTGGTTGTTTTAAATGTGGATCACCGCGCCATGGAGCGATGTTTTGTGACTAGCCTGAGACGTCAAGTCATGCCAAGACCCAAAATAGTACTAAAGAAAGTCCACAAAATAACCGACGTGAGGAGTACAGATGCTTTGTATGCAATGACATGGGTCACCTTCAATTTGATTGTCCAAATAAGAAACTCGAACACGCAAATTCAGTCGTAGTATTAGATACATTTAACAACGAGAGTTGTGAAGGGTGCAGACCACTTTTTCGTAAAGATGAGAAACCAATCTTAATTTGTGGCCATCCACTTCCTTAATTATCGGCAGTTCATACAGATGGAAACCTAATTTTACATTCAGGTTACATAGGACGAAAGGCTGTATCTGTTTTAAGGGATACAGGATGTACGACAGTTGGAGTGTGGAGATCGTGCATTGAAGGGTCTCGTTGGTTGGATCAAACTGCTCGGTGTATCACGTTTGGTGGCAGGGTGGAATTTTATCCTCTAGTGTTGATAGATATTGATACGCCATTCTTGCGGGGTAAGGTAAAAGCATGTGTTCTTGGTGATAATGCGGTCGCCGATCTGATACTTGGAAATATTCGTGGTATCAAAGAATGCATTGATGAGGATATCAAACTATGGAAGCACAAACATAGAGACGATACTTATGGAGGAACTACTAAATTGCAAGGAAAACCTAGGGTAATTCCTGTAGATAGCATGTCATCTGGTAATGTCCGAGTTGCTGATACTTCAGTATTACATTTAACTTCACCCCAACGAGAAGATATATCGTTTCCAAAACAGATGGATCAACCAGAAACTAACATTGAGGGGCATATTATATCAGCAAAGGAATGGGGTGAACGTAAGATGAATATTCAGGAAACGGCAGTAAATGAAACAAAGGTGAACTTTACTTTGCCAGAAGAAGGCGAATCTGTCAAATATCCTGAGACAGACCGGATGAAAGAAGAGCGCAGACAGCTGATTGAGAAGTATCGCAGAGTAGGTCGTGGTGCTCGTATGCCACATGAGAAACATTACATAAGAGAAACCAGTGGCTTAAGAGATTTTAAACGCTTTAGAGGAAGCCGCATGCGTAGTAACGATTACTGTGGTAATTTTCAAAGTAAACGTCAGATTGGATTGTTACGGTGTTATTTTAAATGACGGCGTCTGCTGGGGTTAGAAGTGCGCAACGTTTGGGGTCACTAACATTAATAGAATATGTCGATATTTTACGGACTACTGAACGCGAAATATATGCTAAGATTATGACGTATTCGCGTAGGGAAGGTCACGTTTAGTGACTTGGTTACATGACCCTTTTTATGCTGTCCGTCAAGCAGAGAAGTCGTGTCTTGTACTCCTTCCAAGGAGAGGTTTAGTATATACCCTATGTATGAATTCAATATAGAACTCAGGGTCAGTTCAGATATTAAGATAAAGTATGAGATTTATTATGTAAAATAAATGAAGGAAGGAGAATCGAATTATGATTCGATTTTGTAGCTGTCAAGAACTCATGCGCTCATTTCTGGCTGTCTGACTACAGCAGCGCATGTACATAGCCATGACGTTCATCTGACACATTATATTGACACGGACGAATATACTTACTTGTATTGCTTGGAATTATCATTATGCTGAACTGTATATGAAGTTTGTGAATGTTGGAATTTATCTATGTGAAACCGTCAATACATGTGGACTCTAACTGAAGGCTTGATATCTTCCTTACGTTACGGGTTTGGTTCCACAGCTGTTTAATGTTTATAATTTCTCAGCACGATAACTCTCTCACAAGAAAGATCAATTATTGTAAATATGCAAATCAGAACGTCGAAGAGACTTATTTATGGTCAGAGCTAACTGAACAATATAAACAACATTAAACAAGTCAAGAGAGTGATTAATAGTCAACCAACAGTAACTAACTGAAGGAACCGTCACCCGTGACAACTGGTGGCCAGTATGGGGTCCTGAAAGTTATCAAAAAAGCGAACCTCAAGATTAGAACATTTTTCCTTACGAGCCTAAATGGACATTGTTATACGAAACACCGGTGACGTCACGCCCTTGGTAACGGTCTGATTCGTTTGCGATGCCGGCGAAACTCAATGCCCTTCAGAAATACGTTTGCAGTTCCAAAACAACGAAGAAAACGAATTGCTAGCGTCTTCCTTATTAGAAACAAGCTTACGAGTCTGTTGGCGAAGCAGATAATGTACTGAATTGCTGCTAAAAAGATAAGTAACTTATTTGAACGTTACAATAGTTCGTCCTATTTGTCCGACTTCACGCCATGTTCATTTTTACCATGCTAAATGTTAAATGTTCTTTCTGTCTTTTTACATGTAGTGGGAGGTTGGTGCGGCGATTCTGAATCAATAATATGGCTCTGAGGATGCCGATATTGATTCTGTATGTTCTTTAACGCAGTTAAATATTTACATTTTTGCAGAGAACCCTATTGAAGATTTTACCGATTGGACTATCCGTCTGCAATTGTAATTATTTGACTTCAGTATTTTAGCTGTGAAGTCGTGTTAATAACTGTGGTATTCTATCGTATTCAGTTGTTATTTTATTCAGTTTTGTAAAATAATGTTCATAATCTATAGTGTTATTCTCATCTTGCTATCTTTTTATTTTCATAAATAATGTTAACCGTTAATGAGTCCTGTGACGTCATTATTCGTAGTGCCCATATTTTTTATCTGGCCTTAGTTAACCTTCACCTTTCTATATTTCCTGTTGGTATACTTAGTTTATAAAATCATTTAGTTTTGTGAAAATGTCACTTTTGTATTGTACTACTGTACTGTAAAGCCTTGGTTAATCATTTGTATTGTCTTCATTAATGTCATGTTCTAATAATATTTCTATAAATTAATTTTGATAATATATTTAATTAATGTTATTAATTTTTATGAACTTTGATGATGACTTAGGGGATTGCATCAAGCTGCAGTAGTAGTCCAAGACTTTAATAAAGCACTTTGTAGATGATGAATAAGGCATAAAGTCATAACTTTATAATTATAAGTAAATATTAAATTAAAATAATTTATTGAATTATTTTCTGGTATTCACACCATGGATAGGTGTTGAATTGAAAAACTATATCTATAATATAGTAATTTGTACACTTTCAAAGTACTACAGTGTTGACTTAGCACATATCTTTAGTTGATTACTATAATTCTGGAGGGATAATACCCATAATTATTTAATAGTGATATTAGGTGCATGATATAAATCCAGCATCTTGAATAACTAAATATCATAACTATTTATGATATATATTATTGCTTACATATAATATTATGATACAATATTGAATAGTTGTTGAACTTACAACAATTATTAAGAGGATATTGCAGTTGGTTATACTGAGTATTCATATTTTGAGCTGTTACAAATAAGGACATAGATTTTATTGTTGATTATTATAGATCTGTAATTGCTTACAAGATAAAAGTCAAGATGCTTACCTTGGATCATTTTATCAAAAATGGGAAAGATTTTGGTAAAAAGGGAGAAGCTTTAGAAGCATACTCATTGGCAGAATTTGAAAAATATAAACGAGAAGAAGCAGAACGGATAGCAATTTTTAAAAAAGAAGAGGCAGACCGTGAAATGAAAGAAATAGAAAACGAAAATAGGCACAGAGAAATTGCTAGACAGGAAAGGGAAGAACGAAGGCGGGAAATGGAACAAGAGATGGAATTAACTCGTCTTAAGGTGGAAGCAGCTAGATTACAGGCACAAGGTGCTACTGCAACCCAGAATGATAACGCACAAAATGGGTCTTCATCCAACCAAAACAAACATTTTTACAACTTTAAATTACCACATTTTAAATTAAATTTTGACGATTTATCATCATTTTTATCAAGATTTGAACAGACATGCAAAACAAATCACTTGCCTAAGGATGCATGGGTACTTAAGCTAAATGAATTTTTAGATGGGGAACCATTGACGGCATCTCTGAATGCTGACTCAGCAATAGCTACTAATGAAGATGCTATTAAAACCTTACTTTTACGGAGGTTTCATTTGGACGAAGAAAATTGTGGTTTAAAATTTAAAAATATCCTACCTGAATCTCCTAAAGACTTTGCAGGATTTATTGCAAACATACGCAATACATTTAATAGATGGCTTGAACTGGCAGATGTCAACAAATCATATGACAAATTAGTTGATTTGTTACTTCGGGATAAGGTGTTATCCTCTGTCAGCCCACCGTTCTTCGCATATTTGCAAGAACGAAAGCCAGCTACCATCGACGAGTTAGAAAAGATTTCATTGAACTATTGTACTGCGCATCCGAATGCGAACATTTCTAACTCTTTGATAAGGGAACCTCTACCTGTAGCGTCCAATATGGCATACTATAACAATAACAAACCAAGAACTCACAGCGTAGACAGAAGTAGGTTCAAGGGAAATTACAATGTTAATTTTCACAAGGGACATAATAATAATAATTTCAACAATAAAAATGATTTGAACAGAGGAAGATCACGGAATAGAAATTATTCACCTCAGTCAAGCTACAACAACAGTCAACATAACACTAATTATAATAGATCAAATAACCACAATAATAACAGCAATTGGAATAACAATAATCATAGCTCGAGACATCGAGATAACAGTTACAATAGGGGACAACGGGATAATTCAAATGATTGTTCTCGTCATCGGTCTCAGTCACGTAGACCATCACAGTTTGATCACAATGCAGGGGCGGCACTTACGGATGGTACGACCCCTAGTGTTTCTGATAATAATAATCAGTCACAATCTTCGTCTTCATGTTGTGCTGTTAACTTTAATGTGGCAAATAGTTGCCAAGATTGTAATGCTATTTTTCAGAAGGCCAAAGAAACTGTGCTGAATTGTGGACACCTTCATACAGCAGTTGGTCTTTCGGCGAACGACGGCACAGGCACCCTGATGTTCAATAGAGGATTAGTAAATGGTACTGTGGTCTCAGTTTTAAGGGATACTGGATCAACCACTATCGGAGTCCGACAGTCACTCGTTCACCCCAGTTATGCTACAGGGGAACACATCAGGTGTATGACCTTCGGGGGTACTATTGAGTACTACCCCACTGCCATAGTATATGTTAGCACACCATTTTTTACAGGTAATGTCAAGGTGTGCATGTTACAGAATCCATCAGCTGATCTTACAGTAGGACGCATCCACGGCAGTAAGGATTGCACTCTTAAAGAAATTAATGAATGGGAGAAAAAAAATTTGCAATCTTTTAGCAACGCTAACGCTGTTGTTGCGATGGCTACACTTCGTGCCAACAAAATGAATACATGTGGCACAGCAGTTTCCAACTTCACTCTGAGTACTATCCCGGAAACTGATGAGGATGATAGATCTATTGTACAACATACTAAGGATACAACTGATCCAAAGAAAACTTTTGATGTTGTCGACATTAAAAAGGAGAGTACTAAGAAGTATAATAAGTTGAAAAATAATGTTAGGGTTAGGAGGAACTTGGATAAGAAGGTTAAGACAAATAATTCTGACAGCAAAGTTTTTGCTTTGCCCAGCCAAGAGATGTCTAAGACATCTATGAAACTTACTACCTTTAGTAATGATAGGTATCACACTAAGTACAGTCAAGATGATACGTCATCCATTAAAAATACTTTGCCTATGGTGAAGGGGAAATTTAATTCGACAAGGAATACATATCGTCATTGTTCACAGTTTCGTGACAATGATATTACTTACATTGGTAAAGGTGCATATTCTCGCACCGTGTTAGTGCGCAATCTGCCACATGACGTTACATGGCAGGCACTTAGTAATTTCTTTAGTTACACGGCAGACGTTAGGTTCGTGCGTCTGTTGCCACCTACCAACAACAGGTATGGTGAAGCTGTGGTTACATTTCGTAACAACAAAGATGCTCGGATGGTTATCGAGCGTGATAATGGTGTTTATTTTCATCACCATTCACTAAAGTTACAACTAGTACCTGATTCTGCGTCACGCAGATAAAAGGGTACTTTAACCCTATTCGTCACATCTTTGATGACTCAGCACTTGTCAGTCATCATTTCTGGTCTTTCATAATCATCTATCCTAATATAGATTGATTTATTGATTTTTTCTTCTCGAAAAACATTTTTGTTTCTTGACATCTTCAAATTTGTACACATGTTTTCTGTCTTATTTGTTTTTTACCATGCCTACAAGAAACAGTAATGTCGTTATTGGTATTAACTATGCTCAGCCCAATACAGCATAAGTTAACTTGTCATCCATCACGGCTGTCTTGTCATCTTTGCTAAAGAAGAACATGCCAGGGACCTCAAGACGCAGCAATAGAGACCGCAGTCAGCGACTCATAGCTTGACTGCCTGCGTCAGGACCAGCGAACCAGAGCTGGTCAAGACCGCGTTCCACCTCCACGTGGTGGTCCTGGAAACAGTCTGCAGCAGTGCAGACTGGCTGAGCGAGCACGGATCGAAATGGGAAGGCAAACCCGGTCCTTAAAAAATGCCGTGCAGAAGTCGGATGTGTCGACCGAAAGGTGCAGATATCACAGCTTAGGCGCAAACAGACACAACGCAACCACCGTCCTTTTCAGGATGAACGAGGAAGAAGAAGAAGAAGAACATGCCGTTAAGGATAAATTGGACAGACGAATGTGACAGAACCTTTCGAAGTATATTAAGAATTTTTTCATGCCCACCAGTTTTAAGATTACCAGATGCTTTTAAAAAGTTTGTCCTCCGTACAGATGCGAGTAATTACGGTCTCGGGGCTTGTCTACTCCAATATCACGATGATATCCTTCATCCTGTATTATACATCTCACGCAAGCTAAAAACTCCTGAAACTAAATATTCGACAGTGGACAGAGAGTTACTGGCAGTGATTTGGGCAATTACCAAACTTGAAAAGTTCCTACTTGGATCACCATTTCTAATACAGACAGATCAAAAGTTTGTTGCGTCATTGCGGCGTTCAAACCATAAAAGTCCAAAGCTTGCACGATTTGCCATTGCGCTGCAACCCTATGATTTCGAAATACAGTCGATACCAGGAACTGAGAACATAATGGCCGATACTTTATCAAGACATCCTACGGATTCTGAATGACTATTAGTATTTCAAGAAAAATATTTACAGACTAATCAAGCATTACATTTGAAATGAACATTATTAATGCTACGTAAGAATATATAATACTTCATATGGACATCCTACTTCGATGAAGAAATTTCAAAATGAACTGTTGTTATCGAAGTATCAAGTTTTACAGATCGGTTGAAAATTTGGACTTCACTTGGATTTTGCGTATCACTCATTTCTATTGCAAAGTAGAAAAAGGAACAATTTCTGATAAAGAATGGACAGATACTGTGATGATACATAAACTGCAATGACTTATTCAAATTACGTTCAAAATTTCAATAAAGGAATTAATGACGGTTGGATCATCATATCAGAATTGGATAAGATGAACTTTGTTTCTTAAAGAACTTTCATACAAGTCAATAGGATGTAACAACGATTGGATCTTCATGTCCGATATTGTTAAATTTGATAGTTATTAAATTAATATATAATAAAATAAAGTTGAAGTGTGATGAAATAAAAAAATATATATACTAAGAAAAGATGAAACAAAAGAATATCACACCAATTAAACATTTTAAATAGTTTAATTATTAAGGTGATAGATATTAGATGATGATATTTCATAGGTATACTTAAAATGTATGAATTTTTTCTGTTCTTTTCTTTCTAATTGCGTTAATTTAATTAGGTATCTATCCTTATACTTCATTTTAACACACAGTACTAATTTCATGTATACTTTAATATTTAGTTTTAATTGTCCGTACTTCTCAATTTTTATTTTTTTTACTGATACTACTTCTCATTTTCTTTAATTAGATATTAATTAGTTAATACCATACGTACATATTATAATTAATTATTTTTAATTTTACTTAGAATAATTTTAATAACACCTCACATTATTAGTTAGTCAATACAGACATCAAATTAATTAGTTAATTAATTAATGACAGTGACATTTCTTTAGTTAATTTATGATATGACGTTGATTTTATTATAAGATATTACTGACATGACCGCGACACTGTTCTAGATAGAACATCGTAGGCCATACGTCAGGTTTTGTTAAATTTTTGATAATTTGATTAAAATAGTTTTAAAAAAAAATATATCTAATAGATTTTTTTCCCCCCGTCGGACAGGAAATCTGTTACGGTGTTATTTTAAATGACGGCGTCTGCTGGGGTTAGAAGTGCGCAACGTTTGGGGTCACTAACATTAATATAATATGTCGATATTTTACGGACTACTGAACGCGAAATATATGCTAAGATTATGATGTATTTTCGTTGGGAAGGTCACGCTTGGTGACTTGGTTACATGACCCTTTTTATGCTGTCCGTCAAGCAGAGAAGTCGTGTCTTGTACTCCTTCCAAGGAGAGGTTTAGTATATACCCTATGTATGAATTTAATATAGAACTCAGGGTCAGTTCAGATATTAAGATAAAGTATGAGATTTATTATGTAAAATAAATGAAGGAAGGAGAATCGAATTATGATTCGATTTTGTAGCTGTCAAGAACTCATGCGCTCATTTCTGGCTGTCTGACTACAGCAGCGCATGTACATAGCCATGACGTTCATCTGACACATTATATTGACACGGACGAATATACTTACTTGTATTGCTTGGAATTATCATTATGCTGAACTGTATATGAAGTTTGTGAATGTTGGAATTTATCTATGTGAAACCGTCAATACATGTGGACTCTAACTGAAGGCTTGATATCTTCCTTACGTTACGGGTTTGGTTCCACAGCTGTTTAATGTTTATAATTTCTCAGCACGATAACTCTCTCACAAGAAAGATCAATTATTGTAAATATGCAAATCAGAACGTCGAAGGGACTTATTTATGGTCAGAGCTAACTGAACAATATAAACAACATTAAACAAGTCAAGAGAGTGATTAATAGTCAACCAACAGTAACTAACTGAAGGAACCGTCACCCGTGACATGGATTTAGAAACAGGTACAAAGGACATGATATAAACAGAGGATTTTGTTCCAGCAAACCAAGCTATAGTGAACAAAAAGCTGGAGAAATATACAGAGGTAGTTTCAGAAGAGATTGCCGCTGGGCAGACGAGAAAGAGTAACCATCTTTACAATGGGGCACGTCATAGATGGAGTGATGGTGGTGACAGCTATTGTTGTAGCTGTGGTAGTAGCCGTAGGTATCGCCAGCCTAAATGGAGCAGCTACCCTGAAGAGTATGACCAAGGCTGAGATAAATATGATGCCAGAAAGGGCCTCTAATAATATAATATTGAAATTACAGAGCCCGAAAACTAACATCTTTAACTCAGAAGGGAAGGCCTAACAGAGTGATTTGTACAAATAAGTGTCAAAGTGGCTTAGATCAAATATGAAAATATGTTTGCAACTAGTCAACATTTGTTGCTTTCTGATTTAGACAAAATTTTCTTTCTCAGGGCAGATGATTCGGCATTAGTCATATGTGGTTGCCACTAGTTTTCTGCACTCTGCCAAGTCACCAAGCAGCAGAACAGTAACCTTACAACAGTTTGATGTAGGACAAGATACCAGACTAGCGGATTTTGATTATAATAAAGCATGTTTCCTCGTACTTATATTTGTATAAGTTTGATGACTTTACATGAAGTTTGTAGATTGTGCATACATTTCTTTGATATGAAAATGAATTTTGTTTAACTTCAAAGATATTTAATGTGATTATCACTTGATATGAAAATGAATTTTGTTTAACTTCAAAGATATTGAATGTGATTATCGCTAGAATAATTTGTATGCTATTAATGTGGGTTGATGTATTTTGTATGGAAGCATTGTTTACTTTGATGATGTATTTTAGGTTTGATGATGTATAGGACTCCCATCTCTGTCTTCACGGTGAAAAACCCCGGTTTTTCACGTGGGGAAAGGGGTGGATGTCACGGAGTGTTTTAAGGGTATTTTGCATGTGTGAATGTTCCCATGCTCCAGCGGGAGTTTATTAGTTATGTGAGTTGTTGTGAGCGGGGATTGCGTGCATTGTAATGATTTAGCTACAAGCAGGGTTGTGAGCATTGCTTGAGACAAGCTGTTAACTTTTGTGATGCGTGAATGAAGATCAGTGGAGCGTGAAAGGGTTTCACGGGTTTTAGTGAATACGCATGAAAGGGGCAGTCAGCGGGAGGAGTGTGTTGGTTGGAGACGTGTGTTGGGTCAGTAGAGAGTTGAGCGAGTAGAGAGAGAGCAGACAGTAGACAGCGTAGAGCGTAGAAAAGAGAAGGGTGGATGTCTATAGTAGGACGTGAGTAGAGGGCCGGAGTTGTGTTGTAGACGTTGCAGTAGTTATTCATGGAGTAGCCTATTTGTGGCTGTAGTTATTCCGAGAAGCAGAATGTGTGCGGATACTCGGGATTTGTGATGTATCTAGTATTTGTAATGGCCCTACGTCCATTGTGACTTATTTGTGAATCTAATACATTGTTGGAGATTGACAGAGCTGTTGGAGTTAGTACTTTATTCCTAGACAGTGAGCTATACGAGCGGTGTATAAGTGTTGTCTAACTTACAACCACCCACATACACCCTACTCGTCACACTAGGTAGACTGATTCTGTGGTTATACAGAAATGTTCAGAAGAAATACAGAAATAGCATAAGTTTAGAAAAGTTCTAGACAGTAACTGTACAGAATGAATAAGAAGTTTCGTATAGACAGTGTGGGTAGAGAATATATTTCAGGAGAGATTCAGTGATTTGACAGTAAGTATGATTTACACTTATCATGCATAAGAACAATAGATATTTACTGAAGGTATTGCAGAAGTTCCAAGACGACATGTCAGATATATGTTGAGAACTTTGTTGACTAAGCAACCTAGAAAAAGACAGAGAAGAATGATACACTGATGGTCAAGTTTTGTACTACTATGCACGAATAAAAAAAAATGATAAATTCCATGAAGCAAACCATATTTATCATCGTGAGTTCACGACAAGTGAAGTAAGAGCTATTTCGGAAATAGATACGACAATTAAGTGACTGTGAGAGTCGACTACTGTAAGAACTGCCCACATGCTCTCGCATGTAAGTATGTTGTTTGAATTGATTTATGCTTTCAGGAACAGTAATAGAGGCAGATCTGACTAAGTTTGGTCAGGAAGAATAAAGGCACAAACACAATGAGTTGGAAGTGCTGATATAGTGTATTGAGGTACTCAGACAAACAGGAGTAAAGTTCGTATAGACTAAACAAGTTAACTGGAGATGATGTAGAAACAAGAAGGGAGAATATGTATATACATGGGTTATGGAGCTTGTGCGTGAAGCAACTATGATATAATTGTATGTGAGCTCTATGATAAATTACTTGCCTTGCTGATGAAAGTTACCATATGTAAATAAACGTTTTGGTGGAAAGAAAAATTAGTTTGAGTCCATCCTTTGAGAGATGCTGCATGTAGGCCATGTCCCTTTAAAGAACAAATTCCACTATACGATCAGTCACTAACAACAACGGAGAAGGAATAGAACGGGTCGTGGGTTGACTAAGAAGGAAAAGTATAACCACGTAGTTATATAGCCCTGTCACACTATAAGGCTATGACAAATGTCTTCCTTTCTATATTTCTTCTTCTTCTTAGATCCTTAACCACCGACCGTCAAAGCAGTCAGTGGCCATCACGCCTAGTGGCGTCTTGTAGTGCAACAACAAATTGATTCCACTTTGCTTGGTCGGTGGCCATCCTTCGTACAGTGCCCCCAACTCTGGTTCATTCTTTGCATCTCAGCCTCCACAGTCCTCCGCCAAGTTGTTTTTGGTCGGCCTCTCTTTCGTTTTCCTTCAGGGGTCCAAAGCATAGCTGTTCTTGTGATGGCATCGGGGTCTCTTCTGAGGACATGACCAACCCAGCTCCAGCGTCTGCCAGCTATGATGGTGTGCATGTCCTCTTGCTTGCTAAGAGTAAGCAGATCTTGGTTGGTGATGGTATTCGGCCAAAAGATTCGGTGAATTTTTCTTAGGCATTGATGCGTGATGCCACATGATGATGGATGGTATCCGCATGTCTGGTTTTGTGTAGTGTGCAGATGTGTTCAGTCAAAACAATGTTCATACAAAAATAACAGGGCAATCCACATAGGACGTCAGTAAACTCACGACGTATAAAGTCAATGGTTCTTGAAACAGCCGTTGACGTTTTTCTTCATTATTTATTGTGGACGCCACAGTGACAAAATGGTTACGCAAATGTGTAGGCACATCAAACAGTCATTATCACAGCAACATTCAATACAGCAATAGACGGTAGACAGCATTACAATGATGAGTCAGATGCATGTTATATTTCAAAGTGCTGTAAATGTAGTCAGGTGAAAAACTCCATCCTTTTCTATAACAGCCAGGAGATAACCAGATGTATGAGATCAGTT
The DNA here is from genome assembly GCA_024509875.1 of Oreohelix idahoensis. NCBI lineage: Eukaryota > Metazoa > Mollusca > Gastropoda > Stylommatophora > Oreohelicidae > Oreohelix > Oreohelix idahoensis. The sequence goes on along the minus strand of JAMPIV010002570.1, from coordinate 184,735 downwards.
CACTCTCCTTAGTTTGACTTCAGCAAGACAGACACGTCTGCCGAAGTATAAATAATGTCCACAAAAATATCCTCTAGATAATAAAGGTTTTCCAAACCTAATTCATTTAACAAAGTAGCAAGTAATGGTCCTTGGTACATGCATCAACCGATGCAGTACAATGCAGCGACATGTGAGCTGGGAAAAAACATCTCGTGGCGACGACTTTCGGAGACAGGCTATGAATCGAAATCGCTCACGACCCAAAATCGATAGAGTTAATGAAAAAGTCAATTTACCTTGCTTTCATGAAATACACAGAAATATCACGCCTCCCGACATGTGGGAAAACACTAGAGGTATTATCTCGAATAAACGAAATATCCATTAAGAGGACTACACATCCCTGACAGAACAAAAAATAGCGGAGATCCCCTCTTCAACGAGGCATCTCTTTCGCCATTCCAAATCGCTCACTCCACTAGTCGTGGGCGGAAACCGATCGACCAAACAACAAGACAAGTCATGCGCAGTCCAGCGCAAAAATGACCACAGCTCAAACTTAACTGCATTCGATACCAACGCGAGAAGACAAATGCTTACCGAGAAAAGTGACTATAAATTCCAAGCAGTTGTTGCCCTTGCGTTATAAAACAGACATTGAAACAAAACGATGTTGCGAGAATTTATCACGCAACAGGCATGTTGTGTGAAAAGAGGATAATTTCGACATTTCCTTCTCTGTAACTCTCCAGCATTCCGCACCATAGAGAAGCACAGAAAGCACACAGCTCTGATATAATCTTAATTTTGTGCTTGTGCTGTATTGGGAGGACTTCCAGATGTTGTTTAGGCTAAAGAAGGCTGTTCTTGCCTTATTCATTCTGATGTTGATGTCTTTGCCTGCCCCGCCGTCTGGTGTTACTATGCTTCCTAGGTATGTGAAGGTATCTGTCTGTACCAGTTGCTGATTCCTTACTGATATGGGCTCAGGGTTGTTCACATTGAGCGTCATGACCTCAGACTTCTTTAAATTGATGTTCAAGCCCACCTGCTGGCTAAACTTATTAAGTCTATCCGTTTTTTCCTGGATGTGTTGATGTGAATGTGCTAGTAGTGCAATGTCATCTGCAGATTCCAGATCTTCCAATGTATTTTTTTCTATATTTATTTCCCCGTATATAGCATCATACGGCTAATTACTGTCTCTCTATTCTCTTTGTCACTTTTTTCTTTTGTGTTATTCTAACCTATTGCCTGAAGTTCTCTATTCTCAGTTTCTTTATCCATAACTTTATGTCCCTTTTCCCAGCGTCTCTTTCACATGAGACTTAAAATGGAGTTACAAGTATAAGCTAGATTTTAAATACAATACTATACTTATGTATCAAATGTCGCTAACTTGATCGAACTACTAAGTTTGTTTCCTACTTCAACAGCTTTTGCCGAAGGTGTCAGCGGCATTAACAAGGGTGTGCGAAAAGGACTCAATTATGAGTAAGTTTGTATTTGAACTATGAGTAAGTATGTATTTGAATTATGAGTAAGTTTTGTATATGAATTATGACTATTGTATCTGAACTCCGCCTACGCTGGTCCCAAGCCGGGCTGAAAAAGGAGTAGGGCGGCCTGCATGGAGGCCGTAAGGAGGCAGCCCCTCCACCATGCAAAGGCACAACAGGCCAATCACCTGTTTGCTTTAAAACACGATTACGCGAACTACAAGAGAGAAAACCGGACTGATTCTAAAGGCGACGAACAGGAACGGACTACGGACTACGACTTATGGAACATGGAACCTAAGAAGTATAAATGGGAAAGAAGAGGAGCTGGTGGAAGAGATGAGTAAAGCAAAATTAGAAATCCTGGCTATAACGGAAACAAAGAAAAAAAGACAAGGAGTCATGGATCTCGATAGCAACACGCTGCTCTACAGTGGTGTACCACGTCTGAAAGAACTAAAGGGGGCGTGGGTTGCATTGTGGCCAAAAACCAGAAAGAGAGTATCAAGGGATGGAACTTTGTCTCGGAGCGCATTATGGTTGTAAAACTAAAAGAAGGAGAAACCATAGTCAACCTGGTCATAGTGTATGGGACAAATGAGGATGCGAGAGCAGATGTCAAGGAGGAATTCTTCGAGCTGCTTCAAAGGACAGTGGATGACTGCCTAGATGAAATTATCATGCTCTGAGATTTCAATGCCAGAGTTGGAAATGAACATGCTAGATGGGGTGACGTTATCGGATGATATGGAGAAGATACTCTCAATGACAATGGAAAGAGACTCCTTAGATTCTGCAGTGAGTAGAATCTGATCATTACAAACACAAAGTTCCCCCATAAGCGCATACATGCATACACTAGATGTGAACCAACAAAGAATGAGAAGTCAGTGATCGACTGTGCCATTGTTAGGAGAAGCTCATTCAAATATTATCGGGATGCTAGAGTCTTGAGGGGGCCAGAGATTGGAAGTGATCACTACCTTCTTACAATCACAAGAACAACTGAAAGAGTTGCTCAGCCTAGGAACTGCCCAACATCACGCAAGAAACCAAGCAAACAAACGGGAGAAATAAGCATTAAGACCTAAAAGCTGAGAGAGCCAGAAATTAAGACCAGATATCATGGGCTTATTGCTACAGCGGTGAGAAACACAGAAGAACAAACTGATGACTTGGAAACCCTCTGGCTTAAATTAAAGGACATTATAAAGACAGCTGCTGCAGAAGCATGTGGTGAAGTCCGACTTGGGAACAAGAGAAAGAGGATACCTTGGTGGGAGCCGTGGTAGCATAGTGGTTAGTGCACTGGCTTCCTAGCGCAGTGGTCTATGATTCGATCACCAGATGAGGCGGGAATTTTTTAGGCCACAAACGGCTCCTGGGTCGACCCAGCCCCAAATGGGTACCAGAGCAACTCTGGGAAGGTTAAGGCGGCCGGCGTGATGCCGACCACATCACTCCTCGTGAGCCGACGGTCAAGATAATATGGGTCTAACACCATATTCCCAATATGCCTCAATGGGCGTGTAACGGGTTCCTTTTTTACCTTCCTTTTGGTGGACAGAGGAAGTTAAAGAGAAAATAAGAGAGAAGAAAATGGCATGGAAACAATACTTAGGAGCTAAAAACACAGCAGGACAAATGGAAAAATATAGAGAATATGTGACACTCAGAACAGAAGTAAAGAACAAAGTGCTAGCAGCAAAACAGAAGTCCTGTGAAGAATTTGGAGAAAAGCTAGAAAAAGATGCACAAGAAAACCAGAAATTGTTCTATAAGACCATAAAGAACATGAGGAAGGAAACAATGCCCTCTCAAATTTATAAAGGACAAGCAAGGCAAATTGCTTACTGCCCCGAAGGAAGTAATGGAACGATGGAAAGAATATTTCTCAGATCTCCTGGATGGTGAGCATGGTGAAGCATCAGAAATGATAACCACTAGCACAGAAGAGGAAACCAATGGTGATGAAGATGACATAAAGATGGAGGAACTGAAGGCAGCACTGGAGAAAATTAAGATGGGCAAAGCAGCAGGGCATGATGATATAACACCAGAAATGGTTAAGTACATGGGAGCATCAGGCGACCTATTACTCTTAAGGTTCCTACATTCAGCGTGGTGCAACAAGACCATACCAAAGGATTGAGAGATTGCCATCATAACACCAATTTTCAAAAAGGGTGACAATCGACAATGTGGAAACCATAGAGGCATATCACTTCTCAGTGTCCCTGGTAAAATCTACTCTAGAATCCTAGAGCAGAGACTCCGACGCCTAGCTGTGCCCCAATTGGATGAGGTCCAGTGTGGATTCCGAGCAAACCGAAGTACTCAAGACCTAATATTCACACTCAGACAGCTGAGTGAAAAGGCTCTTGAGTATAAGAGTGAGATCCATCTTTGTTTCATAGATCTGTAAAAGGCGTTTGACAGGGTCCCCTGGAGCAAACTTTGGGATTGTTTGGCAAGGAAGAACATTCCAGTACCTCTGGTTCATGCTATACAGAGCTTCTACAAGTCTTGCAGAAATTATGTGAGGACGGCAAACCATAGGTCAGAAGAGTTCAGGACCACCACTGGTGTAAGACAGGGTGATATCCTGTCACCTTATCTTTTCATTCTCCCCATGGACGATGTTATCAAGGCATGTAAGGAGAGAACAATAAAGTATTCAGTGGGGTACTGGAAGATGAGACAGGTATGTATTTAAGAGCTGGCATTTGCTGATGATGTTGCCCTGATTGCTAAATCAGAGGCACATCTCCAATCCAACCTGCAAGTATGGAAGGAAGAGCTGGAGAAGAGAGGGATGGTCATAAGCAGCTCTAAAACAAAATCCATGGTGATATCACGAGAAGAAAGAAGACATCAGATTAAGCTGGGAGAACAGGTCCTGGAGCAGGTCGACCACTTTAAATATCTCGGAGCTGTTATAGACCGAAAGGGAGGCATCAAAGAAGAGTTGGCCACTCCAAAAGCTGCAGCTGGGAAACTTTTTCAGGCCATAAATCGAGGATTCCTCAGCAAGAGAGAGGTTGGTAAGAAAACGAAGATGGCTGTATACCGCTCCACCTATGTCCCAGTCTTGACATGTGGATGCGAGTCATGGGCAATGACTACAACCCCCAAAAGCCAGATCCAAACCTCAGAAATGAGGAATCTGAGGAAGGTGGTTGAAGTAACAAGAAGAGACATGGTCCGCAACCAGACGATACGTCAAGGCCTAAAATCCCACCCCCAGCAGACCCAAGTAGAACAGTCCCAACTAAGATGGTTTGGCCATGTCTGCAGAATGGGAGAAGATCGGCTACACGACATGCATGGGAAACAAAGAGCCAGGGATCTAGACCCCCAGGACGACCCAGGGTTCGCTGGGAGGACAACATTAGACAATCTTTGAAGGACCGAAGACTAGAATGGATCCAGGCCAGGAGGAAGACAGCCGATAGGATAGTCTGGCGCTCTCTCTTCCAAACCTCTGCACGTCACGGTAGAAGGGGAACGACTAAGTAAGTAAGTATTATGACTAAGTTTGTATTTGAATTATAAGTAAGTTTTATTTGAATTATGAATAAGTTTGTACTTGAATTATGAGTAAGTTTGTATTTGAATTATGAGTAAGTTTGTATTTACATTTATCTATTTGCATTATATTGCCCCGTGTAGTTCCCGTGGTTCTCTGAGGAGACACCGAAAGAATATGCCTACTACCCCTAAGGCATGTCGCACAATGTAAATAATATGAGGTTGTGCAGGGGGTGGCAACGTCATCATGTCAAACTGACACAGACATGACCGCTGTAAGAACATGTACATGCTACAGGCTTCCTGCACGTGACCTAGCTGTAACGATTACTTCCTGGTGCATAAAGAGCACATAGGAAGATGAGAATGTGCAAATATTTCAACCGACCTTCAAATGTGGACTTGTTGTTCTTGACTTTATGGCCTTGCACAAACCATTGGATTTTGTTCTGTGTATGGGATACCTGGTTCAACCCCACATGGGTTATAATTTGGGTATATAGTGGTGCTTATATGAACGGGGAAACAATTGATGATATGTATGCATGTACAGTTGAGTGAGCATTGGTAGTGTGAATTTGTATGTTCGGGTTTGTATCATTTTTTTTATTGTTTGTTTTCAAGAAATTGGAGGAGAACTGAATAGAATCAGATGAGCATTATTTGCCTCCGCTATTTCACCATCTGTGAAAAGTTTATCCTGTTCAACCTAATTTGTATGACCAATTTCGTCGCCTTCTTCTTTGATCCTTTGCCGCCGACTGTCAAAACAATCAGTGGCCATCACGCCTGGCGTGTTGTAGGGCAACAACAAACTTCTTCTACTGTGTTCGGTCGACGGCCATACTTCGTACAGTGCCCCAGCTCTGGTTCATTCTTTGCATCTCGGCCTACACAGTTCTCCGCCACTTTGTTTTTGGTCGGCCTCTCTTTCGCTATTCTTCTCTCTCCTCCCCCCCCCCCCTCCTCCAATGAGGGAATTTGCTTAAGTATTTATAGCAGTGATGGAAGCTGTACTTCCAGATGCCTGTTATTTTAATCATAATACATCATATCTTCCACAGTACCCTGAAGAAGCTAGATGAGCTGTTACGAGTGTTTTGAGAACAACACAACAAAATTCGACAATGAAGGGACATAAAGTTATATGTATTTGCGTGACAGTGTGAGTGTGTTGATGTGTGTTGTTTTTAAATGTGTGAAAGTATTTCCGTGTATTTCACTCATAGAATCTGGTTACACACTGAATGCTTATGATAGAGAGAAAAATAGTTGTGTGATTAGGTCGTGTATTTTTTAAGAAACTCATACTTTATTGAGAGATTTATTGAATGAACAAACCAAATGCAGCTATTTTACTGGTTAGGCCTTTACAACTAACTTATGAAAATTAAGAGGACAACTTATGCTAGTTTTCTTCATCAGCTTCAAGTCATCTTTATTACCACCAGGAGCTTAGGTCTTCACCAAATTCAAGTCCATTTGACCTGTGCCATCCACTTACAATCTTTCCATGTCTAATTCATCCCTCTCAGTTTTGACCCCAGTTCTCTTTTATCTGTGTTTTTCAGTCTCCTTCTACGTCTCTTACACGTGGAACCCCACAAAAAAGACTGTCTTGTAATGCAATCAACAGGTTTCCACAGTGTGTGTCCTAACCATCGCCTGCGTCTTCTTCTCATCTGCTGTCTGGTTCTTGTCATAAGCTCTACACTTGTGATCTTGTCATAAGCTCGACACTTGTGATCTTGTCATATCAATTTAATCCTTCTATTTTACGCATGAATTTATTCATGAAACTATGTAACTTCTGGGTTACTATTTGCGGTGTCCACCATGTTTTAGTCCCATACAATATGTCTGACTTGACAATGAAACAATGATTGGATGATATTTTATCTGTATGCTCGTTCAAAGTTCATAAACACGGTGAAAACGTAACATATTCAATAAATGTGTCAAAGGTTAACTGAATAATCGTAAGAAGTGGACATATTACTTCTGAGTATTAGGGAGAAAACTTCGGATACAGAATTAAAGGTCAAGTTGTTCCAGATACTGCCGTAGGGGGAGTGAAGTGTTAGAGACTTCGCTATACTAGGTCCAGCATCGCGAAGTGCGGTGATCAGTTCCTATGCTCGCTGCATTTTCCTTCCCTAACTCCAGAGCAAAGTCAAGTACCCATTTACTGCTGGGTAGACTGAAGCTATGACGTGATGTTTTAATTAGACCGGACCTCACGTTGAGCTGTAATGTTAACAAGATGTTGAATTGTATGTCATAAAATAGCCGTTAATTCTCTTTATTTTGACGTTAGCTTTCATAAAAGTTTAATCTCATAGAAGTGAAACAAATAAAAACATAAAAATATGGAGGAACTTCTCAGTCGTCCAGTAGAATAAGTGAGTGAGATGTTAACTGCATATTGTTTCGAAGTTCATTTCATTCGAAGACAACAAAGTATACAAAATAGACGTGTGCATATAAATATATATATATACTACTGGACAAAAAGTTAAGGGCCACCATTCAGTTTTGACAAGGTTTATATAATTGATTGGGAAACTGTAAAGACAAGTGAAAATGTCATTAAAACTGAGCTCAGAGAAATGTGTATACATTTCTGTGTGCACTAGGTTAATTTTTTTAAATGTCCAAAAACTGGGTCACTTTAACCCGCACGTGAAAATTGCCATTGTTGCTGCAAAAACTCGTGGTTTTTGCAACACGCCCCACTAGTTCAAAAGGTGAAAAAGTGAGTTGAATTTGAATGCACGTGGAAAATGATCATCGGTAAAGAGTGTTCACCGTTGGTATGCAATAAATCAGTATGACAAGTGGCCGAAATGATCACTGCACTAGCCATGCCACCAAGGAGAAGTCTCAGCACTGTAGACCGTGGTCGAGCCATGGCATGGATTCAGGATGGTCAATCTGTTCATCATGTTGCAAGACGTTTAGCAGTGTCCCACTCTACCATTCAGAGACTTCTTGAGAGATTTCAAGCTACCGGACATTTGGAAAATCGACCCTGCTCACGAAGAATTATATAAACCTTGTCTAAACTGAATGGCGGCCCTTAACTTTTGTCCAGTAGTATATATATATATTGCACATATAAACCAGTCGACAACCACTTCGTCTTCTATTTTCTTTTCTGCCTCATTTGTGTTTGTTTTGTATATGCTTTGTGTTCTCAAAACTTAGCCAGCATATAGGGAGCGTAAAATGTAATCTTAGTGCAGGCAAAAATCTGTTTCTATAACTATCGCATAACATCATTTGAAAACGTATTTTCACTCGTCTCATAATGGAAACACACACAAAAGTTTTTAATATTCGTTTGAGTTTTTTCTGAGAATAAAACTGAAACACAAAACTACCATATCAGAAATCGTCATTTCTATAACTGTTTCTTTCAGTGCAAGAAAGTAGAATTAAATGATGAGACGATCAGTAACTGCGCATGTCTGAAACAGTATCGGTTAAGAAATCTCAAGCAACGAATAAAATACAAAAAAATCTAATGAGAAACTAAGACATATATGACATTGTTGGAATATCTGTGAAGATACTGAGAAACACTGAAAAACATGGTTGCTGGTAGAAGAAAAAATTCACTGCGTAGCAGGGGCGGACTGACAGTGATCTGGTCCCCTGGGCAATAAGGGTTATTGGGGCCAAAGGCAATAAGTGTCATTGGCCTCTAATCACCCATCCAGAAACCTTTTTTGAGGCTTAGTATATTCAGTATCCTGCTTGAACTTTTTCACAAACATGAACATATATCCGATAGTTATGTACTAAATTTGCACGCTCGTTTTATCATGACTATACAAGGAGCACTAAAATACTATTAACTCTACTTAGTCGTTCCTCTTCTACTGTGAGGTGTAGAGGCGGGAAGAGAGAGCGCCATACTATCCTATTGGCTGTCTTGCTCCTGGTCTGATTCCATTCTAGTCCTCGGTCCTTCAAAGATAATCTAATGTTGTCCTTCCAACGCACTCTGAGTCGTCCTGGAGGTCTTAATCCCTGGCTCTTAGTTTCCCATGCTATTCGTGGTAGCCGATCTTCTCCCATTCTGCAGACATTGCCAAACCATCTTATAAATGCAACACAAATACAACCAAAAAAAAAAATTTAAAAAAATAACATACAGATACTACATCTACAAAATAATATTCATACATAAAAACACGAAGTCTTAGATCAACATCGAATATAAACAACGCGCACTTTTCTTCTTTATTGGACCTCAAATAATCACACCAATCTCGGTCATAAAGTTGGAGATCCATCTCAGGTTTCTATCGCACGGCTGTTTGCAAGCGATCTTTTAGTTTTCTCTGACAGCGCTATTTATAGCTATCGTGACAGAGGTCATGTGGTCAATTTCCTAACGAGAAAAAAATGTGGCGGTGTTTACTTTTGATAGGGCTTAATTAATGCTTTTAGGTTACTTTATTATTATAAATACCGGCTTTAATTTTGCGTAAAGCTAGACTAGAAATGTTAGAGTAAATTTTAGAACTTCTTCTTCTTCGTTCACCCTCAGATGTCAACTTGAAAAGTTCAAAGAAAGCAGTGGTCAGCCTGAGGCCGTTGATATCTCCGTAGATGTTCTCCAGGAATGGTACTGGTGATGGCCGTATGCGTTTTCTCTGTTCCTCATATGTTGGGCACCTTTGAAGCAGATGTTCGGCAGTCATTTTATCGTTGCCACAGTCACACTCATCAGTAGTTCCTACCTTTAGTTTGTTGAATAGATGGTATCTCAATGAACAAACATTTTATCACAATTAGAACAGAAGATATAATAGTCTGAAATAGCGTAAAATTTACGTTTTTTTAAATTTTGTTATGGTTTGTTTCTAATGCAATTTACACTAAAACGATCACGATCAACATGCATAATAAATTACAGAAATCAATAGTAGAAAACCTGCAGAAAATGGATATCATAGTTTTGTTTTGGTTTCATGCGTCAAACATTAATTATTGAAACATTAAATTGCAAGTCCACATTTATTACGTTAAAATAACACACACAATTGTCCCCAAAACATGAGAGCTAACAATTATCTCAATCATACATCACGATGGTCATGTAAAAATGAGTATGGTCATGAGTAAAACGAAATGTTCAATTTAATAAATAAAACATACACCTATTAAATGATTTCCACACTGTTAATTCTGTCACTCTCACGCAACAACTGCCATAATTTGCTCTAGCCACAAAATTTCGCTCAGTTACGAGTATCATTCACACTTCCTTTTTTTAATAGGAGGAATCTGTACATTCACAGATGGAGAAATTTTTAACAAATGAGTTTCTATTATAAATTTTAATTGTGAAGTTATATTTTTAATACCGCTTGCGCGTCTTTCAATTTTGGAAATAGTGGGATGTACAAATTCTCCTCTCATGGGCCTGCTGCAGGTCTAGTGAGTTAGTTGATGTTCAAACAATATGTTTCCTAACATTGTAGAGAAATTGAGATCGCTTACGTTTTGTTGGCGTTCTGGTGACTGATGTTTCTCTTCTATTCTTCTTCTTCTTAGATCCTTAACCACCGACCGTCAAAGCAGTCAGTGGCCATCACGCCTAGTGGCGTCTTGTAGGGCAACAACAAATTGATTCCACTTTGCTCGGTCGGTGGCCATCCTTCCTACAGTGCCCCAACTCTGATTCATTCTTTGCATCTCAGCCTCCACAGTCCTCCGCCAAGTTGTTTTTGGTCGGCGTCTCCAATTCGTTTTCCGTCAGGGGTCCAAAGCATAGCTGTTCTTGTGATGGCATTGGGGTCTCTTCTGAGGACATGACCAACCCAGCTCCAGCGTCTGCCAGCTATGATGGTGTGCATGTCCTCTTGCTTGCTACGAGTAAGCAGATCTTGGTTGGTGAGTGGTATTCGGCCAAAAGATTCGGTGAATTTTTCTTAGGCATGTTGTGTGAATAGAGGACAATTTCGACATTTCCTTCTCTGTAACTCTCCAGCATTCCGCACCATACAGAAGCACGGAAAGCACACAGCTCTGATATAATCTTAATTTTGTGCTTGTGCTGTATTGGGAGGACTTCCAGATGTTGTTTAGGCTAAAGAAGGCTGTTCTTGCCTTATTCATTCTGATGTTGATGTCTTTGCCTGCCCCACCGTCTGGTGTTACTATGCTTCCTAGGTATGTGAAGGTATCTGTCTGTACCAGTTGCTGATTCCTTACTGATATGGGCTCAGGGTTGCTCACATTGAGCGTCATGACCTCAGACTTCTTTAAATTGATGTTCAAGCCCACCTGCTGGCTAAACTTATTAAGTCTATCCGTTTTTTCCTGGATGTGTTGATGTGAATGTGCTAGTAGTGCAATGTCATCTGCATATTCCAGATCTTCCAATGTAGAAAATGTAGTCCATCTTATTCCTCTTGGACTGCCCTCTGTTGTCTGGCGCATCACCCAGTCTATGACTGTTAAAAATAGAGTGGTTGATAAGGGGCATCCCTGTCGTACTCCTGTCTTCACCTCGAAGGTTAGGTTGCTCTGCCCAACACTACACGTAAAGTTGGCATAGAGGCTTTTTATGATTGACACTATGCAGCTTGGAATTCCATAAGCCCTCAGTATTTTCCATAAACTGTCCCTATGTATGCTGTCAAAAGCCTTTTCAAAATCAACGAAATTTATGTAAAGCTGTCTTTGCCATTCTGAGCACTGCTCTATAATGTTCCTGAGAGTGAATATATGATCTACACATCTTCTGTTCTTTCTAAATCCTGCTTGTTCTTTCCTCAGTTTGTGGTCTACTGCCTTTGAAATTCTCTGTATAATTATCCTGCCTAGTATTTTGCTGGGAACTGAGAGAAGAGTGATTCCTCTCCAATTATTGCAGTCTGCAAGATCTCACTTCTTGGGCAATTTGACAATTATTCCTTTGTTCCACTCTGATGGTGTTGTCCCCGTTTTCCACACTTGTGCAAATAGTGGTTCTAATAGTTCTGCTGCTAGCTCAGGGTCTGTCTTAAATAGCTCTGCATTTAAGTTATCATGGCCCGGAGCTTTACCGTTCTTTAACCCTTTGATTGCTGTGATGATTTCTTCTTTTCGTGGAATGTCTGTATTTACATCTAGATCGTTTTCAGCCTCAGGAACATTCAATTGTGTCTCTGGTATTTCCTTGTTCAGAGTTTCGCTGAAGTGCTCTGCCCATCTTGTTTCCTGTCCCTCTGCTGTCTTGATGAGATTTCCTTGCTTATCTCTTACTAATGTAATATTGTTTGCACCTTGTTTTCCGCTGATGAATTTAGTTATTTTGTATACTGTGCTTTGTTCATTTCTCAGTGCTGCCTACTCTGCCTGTCTTGCAAGATCGTCTAGGAAATTCCTTTTGTTGGCTCGGGTTTGGCGTTTAACTTCCTTGTCCAGCTGACTGTACTGTTCGCTATATAGTTGCTTTAACCTGGGGGACTTCACTTCTGTTTTCTTTCTTTTCATTTCCTTTCTCATCTTTATGGTGTTTAGTGTTTCTGGTGTTATGCAGTCTTGCTTCTTCCTTTCCTTTAATTCCAAGCATGATTTGCTGCTTTCCTTATATATTTTTGAAATAGTGTTGAAATTCTGGTCTATATCATCAGTCAATGTCTTTTCCTGGCTTTTGGCAAATTGATATCGTTTCTTAATGTCGGCCGCAAAAGCTTTTCTGGTACGGTGGTCCTTCAATTTGCTGATGTCAAACCTTTTCTGTGTAGTTACAGTTGGTCTAGCCCTTCTTAGTTTCACTTTCAGTTTTGCTACTGCTAAATGATGATCACTTCCCACATCTGCACCTCTGCTTGCCTTCACATCTTGTAATGCATGTCTCCATCTACCGTTAACCATGATGTGGTCTATCTGATTTCTGTCCCGACCATTTGGTGATTCCCATGTTAATTTGTGAATTTCTTTATGTGGGAAAAGTGTTCCTCCAATGACCAGGTTGTTAATGCTACAGAAACTTATTAGTTTATCCCCATTTTCGTTTGCTGTTCCGCTGCCGCATTTCCCCATTGTTCTTTCATTATATGTATTGTGTGTACCAACTTTCGCATTGAGGTCTCCCATTACTATAACGAGATCATATCTAGGTGTGTCTTCCATTTCTTTCTGCAGTTGTTGATAGAATTCATCCTTGACCTCCTCATCGCTATCATTCGTTGGTGCGTAGCATTGTATTATTGTAGTGTTAGTGAATCTCCCTCTCAATCTTAATCTTATCAGTCTGTTGTTGATGGGTTTCCATTCAAGTAATGTCCTTTCTATCCCTTTCTGTAGAATAATGGCTACGAGTTCATTGTGCTGACCACCCTCTCTTCCAGAGTAAAGTACTGTTTCTCCTGTTGCTGTTTTAACTTTTCCTGCCCCTGTCCATCTGCTCTCACTTATCCCTAGGATGTGTAACCTATAGTTTCTCATTTCTGCCATGACCTGTCTTAGTTTACCTGTCTCGTTCATTGTCCTGACATTCCAAAATCCTATTCTTGTATCCTGTTTTGCGGCCAGGACATCCGTTTTCATGTCAGTGGCTTCCTTTCGGCTTTCACCACTGACAGTCATACGAGCCACAGACTCCGAATGTCCATCCCGCAGCAAAGTTTCTTTTTTATTGTTGTTTCCGTAACTTCATTTTTTTTTTAACTTAGATAGGGGTGTCAGCCCTATGCTAAAACCCCCAACCTGGAGGACCAGGGTACAAGCTTTTGTCTGACCCCTACCCACACAGACCAGTCCAGCTTGGTTGAACCTACCAGGAGTAAAACTCCCACTGGCATAGCTCTGGGGATTGTCAGGGTACGCAAGCTGCCATACCGCTACAAGGTATAGGTACCATTGATGGCAGTTCTCTTCTATGTTTAATTAGTTTTTGTAGTACAATAGGCTGTCCTCTGGATTTGCATTTTATGATATTATGTTTTGCTTCTAGTTTTTTTCTAACAATGGATGTGAATAGGGTTTCTTCCTCTTGTGTTAGTGGTTGTGAAGGTGGCTTAGCAAGTAACTGTTGTACTGTGATGTCGCTTTTGAAGACAGGCGAGGTGGATGTACTTGTCGCATGTATAACTTACTTGGTAGGTGTAGATGTGGCAACAAAAACTGAAATGCTAGAGTGAGTAGTGTTATCCACCTCCAAATGAATAATGGTATCGCCTTTAATGTGAGCTGACACGTCAACCTCCAGCTGAACAATATCATCACTAGTGTGGGCAGGCACATCAACCTCCTGCTGTACAGAGCTATCCTGACTACAGCTAACTGGTCTGACTACACCTAACTGACTGACTACAACTAACTGACTGACTACAACTGACTGACTAGACATGGGGGGATCAGAAAGAACATCACAGGGGATAGAGCAGCTTTTTGTTTTTAAAACACCAAAAGATGTCTTTGCAAAATAATTGCACAGTTGACATTCACTTATAGTTAAATTATGGTCATAGTCTTTCCAGATGTGCTGACTGTCTTCCAATAGTAACTTGGCTGTTTCAAGACACTATCATTATGCCTCCTTTTTCCGTTTTGTATTGGTAAGTAACACTTCCTACAAAATATAGTCGAATGCTCTGATACGTTAATTCCAAACACAAAGAACAGATCACTAACGTAATTCGAACAGTTCAGTGCATTCCGTTTTGAACTTTTTGTTTGGGAAGTTAATGCTCTCTTGCCACAGGCTCTGCACAGTGCACTGGCACAATTCGTACGATGCAACAAAGTATGTTCCATTTCGTTGTTATGTAGTATAGTTTACTTGTGTATGTATAAAGATAATGGAATATTTGGGAGTATCACGTCTAACACAACGATGTAGAATGCTTTATCTGTGAATGAAAGAAAATATACAAACAGTTACTTAGAATTCTTTGGCAGCCGTCTTGTGCACAGGATTGTCTACCAAAGAACACTAATGGAACAGTCCTTATCTCACACACAATAAAAATAAGACATTCATATTATAAATACAAGATTAACAAGACATGAAAGATAGATCAAAGTATGTGGAAGTAATCTATCTATAGATTTACATGTTTTCTGACGCTTATATACGTAGCTAAATATCATTATAAATGAATGAAAATGCAAAAATAGATGGTGCTTTACAAAAAATATTTTTTTACAAACGTATTTAAGATTTGCGATTATCAGGAATGGGTTTACAGTGATTTAAATGTTATAATATCTGGTGACAATATGCTTGTTCGTGAAATGCCAAACTCACAAAACTGACTACCACACATTCTCAAGATATGAAACCAAAAAAAAAGTATGTGGAAATAATCTTTAGCTTCCCTTCGAGTAGTCTTTATAATTATAAACTCATATGAATGGTCCGATTTTTAGATATTACATTAATAAATAGATTACTTCTGTTATGAATTTCCTCAAATGATGACGCTGTTTTCAAAAGTCTGTAACTCCGTCAAATATAATTTCAAACAAATAAAAATGCAATCAAAAATAGAACACAGAACAAAGTTATAGTACACAAAATAATTTTAGCGCTGTGTTTATCCAGAACGAGTGTGTTATGATTTATATTTTACTGATTTTACACACACATCAGCTGATTTTCCCGGCCAAAACTCTCAGTCGTCTTTTATGGTGCACAGAAGATTTATTACCCGGTGTCAGAAGTCTGGTCACTGAAACTAAAAGAGAGCTCTGGTATATGGCACAAACAGCCGTGATCGTCACCAGGGCCGGATTAAACCAAGAAGAGCCTCTAAGCGTTTTGGTGTTTGGGCCCACCTTTAACTAATAAACAATAATTTTAATATTTGTTTCAACCCATTAGCATAATTGTTTTTAACTTATGCACGGGCTCCCAAGAGCTCCGGCCCCTAGGCTTCAGCCTACTTACCTTAATGGATAATCCGGTCCTGATCGTCACCATACAGTTTCTCCCTGAACTCGGTTGGAGAATGTCATTCCGCCACTCAGCTCCTTTCATGGAGCTGATAGCCAAGGACGATATGTTCAATGGATTGTTTGTCCTCCCTACATGGACACAAGTAAGGTACACTGAAATGGTATCACCATTTCTCAAGGTTCTTTGGACTATCCAAGACTATCTGTGAATGGGACAGCAAATCAACGGAACGAAGAAAAAAAATTAAAAAAAACACACACACATACAACAGGTGGATGATACTTGGGGATAAATGGCTGCTCCCCTTTTCTTAGGATGTAAAGACGATAAAAGGGCCGAATCAATTTTGTGACGGGGCGCCTTTTTCTGATGATGAGACTCCCTCCTGTTGTAACGCTCTGTATAGTTCCTTATCAAATAAGCATTGTAACTAGTATTGTAGATCGTAGACATACGAAAAGACAATGTCAGAAAGCAGGGAAAGCATATGATTGGATGCTTGTAAAGAATAGAAGGACTGAAGTATGACAAGATGGATATTGTGGGATTAATGACAAGAAACAGACAAGCGCCAGTGGAACAAGAGATGAGAAGAAGACGCTGGAGATGAATAAGACAAACATTGATTCAATACCGTTTTATTGGTTTACTTATTTATATAGACATTGAGAAAACCAATTGTTGATAGCATTACCGGCCAGTTCCTGATCTCCAGTCTCCAGGGTAAGAGAAGTTGAGGGAGACCAAGGAACACGTGGAGAAGAGAACTGGAGACAGACTGGACGGGCATGAAGAACACACGGAAAGACCTTGAACAGTAGCACTTATTAGGAAGGCTTGGCATTATTCGTTGATGGCACCTATGCTCCACGTGGAACAGAAACGAAAATTACTGAATATATACATACATATATGTTGTCGCAGGCAGGTAAAGATTGAGAAAAGACTATGTCTGAGTTCAGACAGATTATGAATTCGGAGATGTGAAAGTAGATAAGAATAGTCACTAATGAAATTATGGGGAGAGATATGACTTCTGAAGAGTGGTTGTGCCACATCCTCAGCCTCCTTCGACTAACTTTTATTCAGTCACTCTTTCGCCCAACCCTCCTATGCTCAGAGATAACACTAAGGTAGTAAGGGACATACGACACGATATCCAGTGACAGTTATAAGAGAAGAGATACTGACACGGTAGGTTATTTTTTGTTTTATTAAAGAAAGAAAAAAAAAACAACCACCACAGAAATTGGAAAATCAGTATGCCTTCAAAATATCTGAAGGCTAAAAAGAACAGTGATATTCACCAAACAATAATACTGGCCAACACATACTTTACCACACCACTAAGCTCAATCGCACACTCGCCAATGTTCACTCACTCCACACCGACACTCCGTAAGTCCTGCACAAATTCAGCTGCTTAACGGGCAATGGGCCCCCAGTCCTCCGTGATGAAGACGACCTCTCCTGCCTTGAGTTAAATTAATCCTGAAAATATAAGTACTCCTACTTAGAGACCTGACACGGACCCTTAAGTGTAGTAAGGCAGTGAATGAGGAGATCCCCCCCCCCCCCCCGTGGAAATAAGTGTTAAATTACTCCGAGCGCGCACCCACTTTCAAGGGGTACGCGTGAAATCGACGAATGCTTGGGCGCTTATCCAAGCACAATTTGTAATCTCCTCTAGCAGGTCGCTAGTGACCTCTGCCGACGAGTAACATTCTAGTCTGAGTGAGGGTCGCAATGGAGGCGCCTCTGATGAGTGATAAATAGCGTGGAACCCACAAGTGCAGAGACTGAAGAATCGTTGGCTTATTCTTCTTGACTGTAAACTAGCATAATCCACGGTGACAGGGTGTAAATGGGTATGCCAATGTTACCCAACGGGATGGATGGCAATGGCAACGGCCTGTAGGCACTGTGATGGGCGATAGGAAAATTACTCAACAGAGTTAGACTGGGTGACTGACACGCCGGTTTGCCTGCCGTGCTGTCAAACTGTAGTTTTAACATTAATGCCGGGCCGAATAAATACAATCCAAGGGTACGTTTTGGTAAATGCCCAAATATAATCCTGAAGAATCGTCATTGCCCGTTGAAGAGCACAGACAGCGTCAATTAAGACCCGCTCTGAAATATACAGACAAGTCAAGAAAACGTATATATCTATGCAACCATAGGACACTCAACACTAAATTTTAACAACCGACGGCATCGTCTCTTCTCTCCATCACACACACACACACACAAACAATTACACACAACGTCAAAACACATTCCATGCTCTCCCCATTCTCTGGTTGCCGGACGGCGCCTAGCGCTTATTCATAACACAGGTAGCCAGTCATGCGTGAAACTCTTCTTACGCTCGTTTTCTATTTCACACACACACACACAATCTGACTCAGGCTAAATGGCGAGGCCAATTTTAACCCCCCAAAACAAGACACATGATATAAAATTTCCGGTCGTGGCTAATGCCCTCGTAGCAAATTAATAGCGAAACTCTTTACAGAATAAAATTATACACATTTTAAAAATGAAAACAACTGGTCAAATAAAATATACATATCTCTTCTGTCTTGCACAAAGATATATATATCTTTCTCTTGTCTAATAGAATATATCTGACCTATTTCATCTTCTGTTTGGGCCGAGCTTCTTAGGCAGAGTTAAAATTGGCAACGCGCTTCATAAAATTATAACTCCCAGACCTCACAGAAATTACTTTGCTTTGTGAATTAAATATTCAAGATGTACTGAAGGTAACCGGGATATATATATATATATATATATATATATATATATATATATATATATATATATATATATATATATATATATATATATATATATATATATATATATATAATTAAGCTCATTCTTCCCCCCCCCCCCCCAATAACTTTAACCCCAAATTAGGTGATTTTAGCAGCAAGGAAGAATCTCCGCTAGACACTAGTTACGAAACGGCTCTCAACTGAAGTTCAAGTTAGCAGCATAAATTCCTTTTGAGACAATGGTACAAAGTGTTAGAGACCAGCCCTATTGTAGTAAGAAAAATGTCAGATGTTCGGTTCGCATTCGTTGACCGATAAAGATGAAAAGAGAACAAAAGATGTAGTAATACCAAGCAAGAGCTACTGTGGTTGCCCCAAGCCGAAGGAAAGTGGCGTAAAGTTAATCCACTCTCCCGTTTCCGCAAGCGACTTACGCTCGGCTGGCACCGAGAGACGGCACCAGATAAAAGAGGCAATGAAATCCGCGTGTCTCCCCTAATCAATGAGACCAGAGTACCTGTAGTTTTCCCCGTGAATATCTACATAAAAGACCTTAAGACATCGTACCGCTTCGCACGTGCAAAAGGGTGGGCCTCGCTTGGTTCTATCAAGATTGACAGATCAAAGACAGAATTATAGCTGTTAAGATAAAAAATGTCAGAAAAGGAGGCGGAGACAAAAATAGAAAGTATATATATATATATATATATATATATATATATATATATATATATATATATATATATATATATATATATATATATATATATATATACCTGTCACAAAAAGTAGGGGATATTGAATTTAAAAGTTATCCAAAGACAATTTATTTCAAATTAGTTCATTTATTCCTTCGTACAAGTAAACTTGGGCATCATAAAAAGACATTTGCGGTATAAGAAGTGTTATGGCTTTACTCACATGATCTTAGTCGCACTGGCAACCAAGGCGGGGTAGGTACTTCATTTTCACAAAAATATTCCAATATTTCTAAAAACGTGTAGGGCCCCCGTTTGCGGCTAAACTTGCATTGCAACGACGTGTCATACTGTAAATAAGCCTTCTGATGTTGTCTTGAGGAATTCTCTGCCACTCCTGCTGACTGGCCTGGTCTAACTGCTGAAGAGTCTGTGGAGCGACTGGACGTTGTTGGACGCGTCTATTCAGGAGGTCCCACAAATGCTCAATAGGAGACAGGTCGGGGGACATCGGCGGCCACGGTAACTTTCGGATATGCTGCATCTGAAGGTGATTTTAGACGACGCGAGCACGGTGAGAACGTGCATTGTCATCCTGGAAGATGAAATCTGGTCCGTGCCGTTGAGCAAATGGCACAACGATAAGCTCGATGATGTTGTCACGGTAGTAGAACCCTGTGATATTGACCTGGCATATATGAAGATCGGTCTTGTCATTCATACAGATGCCTGCCCACACCATTACACTGCCACCTCCATAGCGGTTGTGCGAAACAGTTGCAGGAGGCTGGTAACGCTTACCTCGCCGTCGCCAGACACGTATTCAACGATCATAAAAATCCAAAACGAAACGGGACTCATCAGAAAACATAACTGATGCCCACTGTTGATTTATCCACCGATGATGACGTTGGCACCAATCCATTCTTGCTCGCCTGTGTTGTGGTGACATGGGCAAAGCTACAAACGGTCTGCGTGAGGCCAGTTGCACTTGGTGAAAACAGTTCGTATTGTCTGAGTTGAGACCCGGATCCCAGTGGTCTGTTGAAGGCGTTGCTGAAGTTGAATAGCCTTTAGAGTCCGAGTTCTGAGGGCCTGAGTAACAAGAACTGCCATCAATGGTACCTATACCTTGTAGCGGTATGGCAGCTTGCGTACCCTGACAATCCCCAGAGCTATGCCAGTGGGAGTTTTACTCCTGGTAGGTTCAACCAAGCTGGACTGGTCTGTGTGGGTAGGGGTCAGACAAAAGCTTGTATCCTGGTCCTCCAGGTTGGGGGTTTTAGCATAGGGCTGACACCCCTGTCTATGTAAAAAAAATAATGAAGTTACGGAAACAACATCAAATGAACAAACTTTGCTGCGGGATGGACATTCGGAGTCTGTGGCTCGTATGACTGTCAGTGGTGAAAGCCGAAAGGAAGCCACTGACATGAAAACGGATGTCCTGACCGCAAAACAGGATACAAGAATAGGATTTTGGAATGTCAGGACAATGAACGAGACAGGTAAACTAAGACAGGTCACGGCAGAAATGAGAAACTATAGGTTACACATCCTGGGGATAAGAGAGAGCAGATGGACAGGGGCAGGAAAAGTTAAAACAGCAACAGGAGAAACAGTACTTTACTCTGGAAGAGAGGATGGACAGCACAGTGAAGGCGTAGCCATTATTCTACAGAAAGAGATAGAAAGGACATTACTTGAATGGAAACCCATCAACAACAGACTGATACGATTGAGATTGAGAGGCAGATTCACCAACACTACAATAATACAATGCTACGCACCAACGAATGATAGCGATGAGGAGGTCAAGGATGAATTATATCAACAACTGCAGAAAGAAATGGAAGACACACCTAGATATGATCTTGTTATAGTAATGGGAGACCTCAATGCGAAAGTTGGTACACACAATACATATAATGAAAGAACAATGGGGAAATGCGGCAGCGGAACAGCAAACGAAAATGGGGATAAGCTAATAAGTTTCTGTAGCATTAACAATCTGGTCATTGGAGGAACACTTTTCCCACATAAGGAAATTCACAAGTTAACATGGGAATCACCAAATGGTCGGGACAGAAACCAGATAGACCACATCATGGTTAACGGTAGATGGAGACATGCATTACAAGATGTGAAGGTAAGAAGAGGTGCAGATGTGGGAAGTGATCACCATTTAGTAGTAGCAAAACTGAAAGTGAAACTAAGAAGGGCTGGACCAACTGTAACTACACAGAAAAGGTTTGACATCAGCAAATTGAAGGACCCCCTTACCAGAAAAGCTTTTGCGGCCGACATTAAGAAACGATATCAATTTGCCAAAAGCCAGGAAAAGACATTGACTGATGATATAGACCAGAATTTCAACACCATTTCAACAATATATAAGGAAAGTAGCAAATCATGCTTTGGATTCCAGGAAAGGAAGAAGCAAGACTGGATAACACCAGAAACACTAAACACCATAAAGATGAGAAAGGAAATGAAAAGAAAGAAAACAGAAGCGAAGTCCCCCAGGTTAAAGCAACTATATAGCGAACAGTACAGCCAGCTGGACAGGGAAGTTAAACGCCAAACCCGAGCCAACAAAAGGAATTTCCTAGACGATCTTGCAAAACAGGCAGAAGAGGCAGCACTGAGAAATGAACAAAGCACAGTATACAAAATAACTAAATTCATCAGCGGAAAACAAGGTGCAAACAATATTACATTAGTAAGAGATAAGCAAGGAAATCTCATCAAGACAGCAGAGGGACAGGAAACAAGATGGGCAGAGCACTTCAGAGAAACTCTGAACAAGGAAATACCAGAGACACAATTGATTGTTCCTGAGGCTGAAAACGATCTAGATGTAAATACAGACATTCCACGAAAAGAAGAAATCATCACAGCAATCAAAGGGTTAAAGAACGGTAAAGCTCCGGGCCATGATAACTTAAATGCAGAGCTATTTAAGACAGACCCTGAGCTAGCAGCAGAACTATTAGAACCACTATTTGCACAAGTGTGGAAAACGGGGACAACACCATCAGAGTGGAAGAAAGGAATAATTGTCAAATTGCCCAAGAAGGGAGATCTTGCAGACTGCAATAATTGGAGAGGAATCACTCTTCTCTCAGTTCCCAGCAAAATACTAGGCAGGATAATTATACAGAGAATTTCAAAGGCAGTAGACTACAAACTGGGGAAAGAACAAGCAGGATTTAGAAAGAACAGAAGATGTGTAGACCATATATTCACTCTCAGGAACATTATAGAGCAGTGCTCAGAATGGCAAAGACAGCTTTACATAAATTTTGTTGATTTTGAAAAGGCTTTTGACAGCATACATAGGGACAGTTTATGGAAAATACTGAGGGCTTATGGAATTCCAAGCTGCATAGTGTCAATCATAAAAAGCTTCTATGCCAACTTTACGTGTAGTGTTGGGCAGAGCAACCTAACCTTCGAAGTGAAGACAGGAGTACGACAGGGATGCCCCTTATCAACCACTCTATTTTTAACAGTCATAGACTGGGTGATGCGCCAGACAACAGTGGGCAGTCCAAGAGGAATAAGATGGACTACATTTTCTACATTGGAAGATCTGGAATATGCAGATGACATTGCACTGCTGGCACATTCACATCAACACATCCAGGAAAAAACGGATAGACTTAATAAAATTAGCCAGCAGGTGGGCTTGAACATCAATTTAAAGAAGTCTGAGGTCATGACGCTCAATGTGAGCAACCCTGAGCCCATATCAGTAAGGAATCGGCAACTGGTACAGACAGATACCTTCACATACCTAGGAAGCATAGTAACACCAGACGGTGGGGCAGGCGAAGACATCAACATCAGAATGAATAAGGCAAGAACAGCCTTCTTTAGCCTAAATAACATCTGGAAGTCCTCCCAATACAGCACAAGCACAAAATTAAGATTATACCAGAGTTGCGTGCTTTCTGTGCTTCTCTATGGTGCGGAATGCTGGAGAGTCACAGAGAAGGAAATGTCAAAATTGTCCTCTTTTCACACAACATGCCTAAGAAAAATTCACCGCATCTTTTGGCCGAATACCATCACCAACCAAGATCTGCTTACTCGTAGCAAGCAAGAGGACATGCACACCATCATAGCCGGCAGACGCTGGAGCTGGGTTGGTCATGTCCTCAGAAGAGACCCCGATGCCATCACAAGAACAGCTATGTTTTGGACCCCTGAAGGAAAGCGAAAGAGAGGCCGCCCAAAAACAACTTGGCGGAGGACTGTGGAGGCTGAGATGCAAAGAATGAACCAGAGTTGGGGCACTGTACGAAGGATGGCCACCGACCGTGCAAAGTGGAATCAATTTGTTGTTTCCCTACAAGACGCCACTAGGCGTGATAGCCACTGACTGCTTTGACGGACTGTGGTTAAGGATCGAAGAAGAAGAAGAAGAAGAAGAGTAACAAGAAGTTGATCTTGGCGGTGTGAAGTGACTCTTGTTCGGCCAGTCCGAGGCAGATCAGCCACTGCACGGAAATTTTGATACCTGTTGCACAGTCTGCTGACAACTGACTGTGAAACATTGAGGTTCCGAGCAACATCAACTTGCCGACTTCCGGTTTGCAACATGCCTATGCCTATCCATCTCTGCTGTTCTTTCAAACGTTCCATGACAAAGAAAAGAAATTTTATCTGTTGCAGAGTCTTTTTATACCTGCCCATAGTGAGTAATGTTCATCAAACCCGATATGCACGCATTTTTGTGAAAAAGAATAATGTGTGAACTTTACGGATGGGCCCCACTTCTGTTCTTTGGATTGGCTTACTCATCACGAGTCACCAGGTCAACATGATATTGCACGGGAGAGTGGAGAAGAGCGTGCTCGATATGTCCATACAACCATTAAAATACAAAATCCACTCTTTTGTAAAATAATACATACCATCTTAAAATATCCCCTACTTTTTGTGACAGGTGTATATATATATATATATATATATATATATATATATGCCTCGTGAGTTATCGGGGTCTCTGAAGAGACAAAGAAAAACAGGACTACTGTAGCCTCAGGCTTCTCGGACAAGGCAATTAATATGTAGTTGTGCCGGGGCTGGTAACGTCATCATGAAAATTGCCACAGAAACCACTGGGGCAAGAGCATCTGAATGCTTTATGCAGGCTTCCTGCAAGGGACCAGCTACAAGGAATTCAAAGGAAAATGATGATTGTGGTGATGATGATGATGATGTAAGTGTTTAGCATTGCAGTATGTGCTAGTCTTGATGTATCATTGCTCTTTGCTGTTATTTGTAAATAAACTACACTTCCTTTATACCTTTCTGTTATTTTATAATATCTTCTTCTTCTTCCTCGTTCGCCTTCAGACTTCCACATTTATGACTCTAATAAAGGCAGTAGTCAACCCAAGGCTCCCAACATCTCCAAACAGTTTTTCGTTGACAGAAGTGGGTTGTTGCCATATGCTACTCCGTTCATTACTGTAGGTTGGGCAGTATTGCAGCAGGTGTTCGACTGTCATTGGGCTGGTACCGCAGGTGCAGAGATCTGTTGCACCAATTTTGTATTTGTGGTACAGATGGTATCTCAATCTGTTGTGCCCAGTGCGTAGCCGAAAAATGATGATCTGTTCTTTTCTGGATAGTTGATGATATGCATCATTTTTCAAATGTCCCGGGTGCTCTCTTTCCCATTTGGACTTGAATGTAGCCTTTATAGTGGTCTTTGCCGTTGCGTAAGTTGTCTCTATATCATTTTGTTGTAAGGCACCTCCTTCCTTAGCAAGTCTATCTGCCTCCTCATTTCCTGGTATGTTGCAATGGGCTGGTATCCTCTGGATAGTGCACTTCTTGAAGCATTCGGCCAGTCTTTCAAGGGAGATTATCAGATCTTTCAATTCTTTAGTTTGGTGGCTCTTCAGCGCTGATATTATTGAGAGGGCATCTGAAAAGATTACTATCTGTTTTTCTGCCTGTGCTTTGCATTCAATAAGAGTTTCAGCTGCCTGTTTCAGGGCTTCTGCTTCAGCACAGAAGTTATTGCAGTATTTTCCAGTGGCAATTGCCATAGAGTGAATTCTATTCTTTAATTTTATGAGGATGCCGGCACCCCCATTTTCAACTGCATTTGTTGCCGAACCATCAGTATATGCATGTGGCCAAAGCTTTGCTGGAAATGTTTGGTCAATATACTTGGTTGCTATACACTTTCTTTGTGTTTCTGTCTGTTTTCCCTTACCTTCAATGCCTGGAATATCAGATTTTAACTTAGGAAAGCATCTTATTTTCTACAGTGGGATAGTTGAGCTTGTTGGGATTTTCTTTGCAACTGAGCTTGCTAGTATGGTATTATTGTTAATTTTTTCTTTTGCTTTTGCGACAAAGTTAGTTCGCTTGAGCCTGCCTCTTCCTAGCCTATTCATTCTTTGGTACATGGGGTGTCCTTCGAGCCTCTTAAATTTTTCAGCTTGTTTTAAGACTCTGCTGTCACGTCTATCCTCCATTGACTGTAGCCCTGTGATGTTTTCCATATGGTTGATCTGTGTAGACTTTATGGCCCCTGTTATAATACGTGCTGCTTGGTTTTGGAGTCTGTTTACTCTGTCAAAATTTGACTTTCCTGCCGTCGACCAAGCTGTTATGCCATATTCCATAGCAGGTCTGACTCTGCCTGTGTACAGTTTTTGAGGATATTCTCATCAGCACCCCATGTGGTACCTGCTAACTTTTTCATGATGGCCATGCGAAGTTTTGCCCTTAGCTGTATTTTGTTAATCTGTGATTTCCATGTCATTCGGCGGTCTAGTGTGATTCCTAAGTATGTTGGTGTTTCATCTTCTCGTACTGCCTGCCCATTTAATTGCAGCTTTGCTTGCTGTGGTTTATTTGACAAGGTAAAAATAGTGTGTGTAGTTTTTTGTTCATTTATTTTAAGCAACCACTTTTTGGACCAACTTTCAAGGGCTAGCAGTGAATCCTGCATGCGCACTCTTGCTGTGGTGATGTATTGTTCTGAAGTCCACATGGCCAGGTCATCAGCGTAGAGGGAGTTGTGGACATTCTTGTGGATGTTTTCTGTTATATCATTTATATATATGAGGAAGAGTGTTGGGGAAAGGACCCCACCCTGTGGAACTCCATGTTCCATTGTAGTCTTTTTGCTTAACTGTCCGTGCACCTGCACTCTAGCTGTTCTGTTTGTTAGATAGTTGCTAATCCAGTTATATACTGAAGCACATTAAAAACGCACCACTATTATATATACTGATGCCGAGAAGCTGGAAAAAAAAAGTGTGGGAATGGATTTTCTCCGTGTTTGCCAAGAGGTAGAGAGCGAATGGCTGCTGGAATGGAAAGTGCATGATTCAACCCACGGGTTTGTGTACAGACTACATGAAAACAATGAAAGTTACACGTGCAACACGATTCCCAACAGCTATGACCCTGAAAATGTGTACGCGTTGTGGCAGTATACTCGGTATAAAAAGGCCGTTGAGACAAAACACCCAGTACATGTGCTTGAAATGCCACGACTATCTGAAAACGACCGCCAACGAGCCATTGGTATGTTGGAGACCGGATTGAGCTCGCGGGCCATTGCCAGAAGGATGAATTGCCACCACAGCACTATTGTACGTCTTAATGAACGTTACGGAACCACTGGCAGTGCCCGGGATAGACTTCGGAGTGGCCAACCACGAGTTACTACCCTTGCGCAAGATCGTCATATTGTGCTGAGTTACCTAAGGAATCGTACTCTCCCGGCAAGTCAAACAGCAAGAGCAATAGTGGGTAGACATGGGCAAGTCTCTTGAATGACAGTCATACGACGACTCAGAGATACAGGCCTTACTGCAAGACGACCTTATGTTGGGCCAAACTTGACTCACAGACATCGTCAGCAGCGCCTGCAATGGGCAGAGCAACATGGCAGATGGACTAGACTGCAGTGGAATGCTGTCCTATTCACAGACGAGAGCAGATTCAACATATCCTTTGCTGATGGACGTATGCGGATTTGGCGACGGTGTGGAGAGTGCTTTGCAGATTGCTGTGTCAACCGATTTGGAGGTGGCAATATTCACATTTGGGGATGATTCAGTTTTCACCATCGCTTGCCTCTTCACGTCTTCCGTGGATATGTTAATGCTGTGACATATCGAGATGAGGTTCTGGATGCACTGGTTGCTCCTGCGTTCACAATTTATCCAGACTTGCAGCTTCTCCACCAGGATAACGCACGTGCATTTTTTTTGTATTTTTGGTTTTCTCCCTTGCCTGCACAGAATGCAATTAATTTCATAACAATCAAATGTACAAATTAATGACCAGCATGGATTCATAGGAAAATGAATAAAGATTCCAAATATGTAAACTTGTAAACACTTATATTTACATTTCACACTCTGTTCCTGGATTATACAGGTGGTGCGTTTTTAATGTGCTTCAGTATACATTCTTCCACAGACTCCATATTTAAGCATTTTAACTCTTAGCCCATCTTTCCAAACTTTATCAAATGCTTTCTCCATATCTACCCAGACTGCTAAAGTGTGCTTTCTTTCTTGGAAAGCATCTTCGATTTCCTGTGCAATGTAGGTGACTTGGTCCTCTGTAGACCTATGTTGCCTGAAGCCTGCCTGTTGGTGCAGTAAAATTTGTTTTTCTTCGAGGTGCCAGCTTAATCTGGTATTGATCATTCTCTCCATAAGCTTTCCCGTGCAGCTTAGAAGGCTGATGGGTCTGTAGCTGTTGGGGTCCATTCGGTCTTTGTCCTTTTTTTGAATTGGAACTAGTACTGCTTCTTTCCAGGCTTGTGGTACTATTCCACGCTTCCAGCTATAGTTCATAATCTTGAGGAGTACTTTCTTGGATATTAGGCCCTAGCTCTTTAAGCATGTCATTTGTTACCCTGTCTTTTCCATGTGACTTTCTTTGTTTAAGGGTTACGATGGCTGCCTCTAGCTCTCTCATGGTGAGGTTTGTTGTCATGTGCTCTTCTGGAACAGTTGGTATATTTTGGTAAATTTCTTGCTCTTTGGTAATTTCCTGTTTTCTGTCCAGTGGAACATTTATCTGGCTCTCAAGTGAGAATTTTATAATATAATTTTCTAGGTTTGGTTTAGCAAACTGTTACACAACCGAGTTAACATTCTATGCTTTCTGACTTTTTATTTTCTGTGTAATATAACTTTCTTGGTTTGGTTTAGCAAACGGTTAACACAAGCGAGTGAACATTCTATGATTTCTGACATTCTATTTTTTGTGTAACGGCTATGAAAATTTATTCTAACATGTCTATTATGCCCCCGGTGTAGAATACATTGTGATAGAACCGTTAGTGTCACGGTGTTCTGTATTTGAAGTGTCTCAGTTGCCTTTTCGTCTGGAAAGCTTTACATTTAAGCATATATATCTTATTAGCCGTATTATCTGTCAGTGTTTTTATGCAACCCGATGTTTTTGTTATGTCTAATATTTCTGAAATATCTTCGTACAAGATAATCCCTTAATCGCTAACCATTTTCCTTATACATTGTCGTATATTTTCTTTGTATTTTAAGCATACAATAAAAGTTAGTTCTGGCAAGCACAGATGGCATGGTTTGTTGTTGTTGTTGTTGTTGTTTTTTTTGTGTGGTCAAAATGAGAATGGGACGCTGGGCAGTGCTTTGATGTTTTTAGAATGAAACATATTTTCACTCGTCTGACAAGACAGATATTAATAAATAATAATAATAATAAATTCTTTAAGCACCAAACACGGCAGTAGTAGTATACAATGGCGGACTTAGGTAGTATTCAGGAGGAGCGCAGGAGGAGCGGCAGGAGGAGCATGACTTTTTATATAAGGAAAATCAGGAGGAGCGGCAGGAGGAGCAAGATAGCGGACTTGAGATAACAAGAAGACACAGGAGGGGCAAGATGGCGGACTTAAGATAACAAGAAGAGGAGGGGGAAGATGGCGGACTTGAGATAACAAGAAGAGGAGGGGCAAGATGGCGGACTTGAGATAACAAGAAGAGGGTATATGGGGCAAGATGGCGGACTTGAGATAACAAGAAGAGGGTATATGGGGCAAGATGGCGGACTTGAGATAACAAGAAGAGGAGGGTCAAGATGGCGGACTTGAGATAACAAGAAGAGGAGGGGCAAGATGGCGGACTTGAGATAACAAGAAGAGGAGGGGCAAGATGGCGGACTTAAGATAACAAGAAGAGGAGGGGCAAGATGGCGGACTTGAGATACCAAGAAGAGGAGGGGCAAGATGGCGGACTTGAGATAACAAGAAGAGGAGGGGCAAGATGGCGGACTTGAGATAACAAGAAGAGGAGGGGCAAGATGGCGGACTTGAGATAACAAGAAGAGGAGGGGCAAGATGATGGACTTGAGATAACAAGAAGAGGACGGGCAAGATGGCGGACTTGAGATAACAAGAAGAGGGTATATGGGGCAAGATGGCGGACTTGAGATAACAAGAAGAGGGTATATGGGGCAAGATGGCGGACTTGAGATAACAAGAAGAGGAGGGGCAAGATGGCGGACTTGAGATAACAAGAAGAGGAGGGGCAAGATGGCGGACTTGAGATAACAAGAAGAGGGTATATGGGGCAAGATGGCGGACTTGAGATAACAAGAAGAGGGTATATGGGGCAAGATGGCGGACTTGAGATAACAAGAAGAGGAGGGTCAAGATGGCGGACTTGAGATAACAAGAAGAGGAGGGGCAAGATGGCGGACTTGAGATAACAAGAAGAGGAGGGGCAAGATGGCGGACTTGAGATAACAAGAAGAGGAGGGGCAAGATGGCGGACTTGAGATACCAAGAAGAGGAGGGGCAAGATGGCGGACTTGAGATAACAAGAAGAGGAGGGGCAAGATGGCGGACTTGAGATAACAAGAAGAGGAGGGGCAAGATGGCGGACTTGAGATAACAAGAAGAGGAGGGGCAAGATGGCGGACTTGAGATAACAAGAAGAGGACGGGCAAGATGGCGGACTTGAGATTACAAGAAGAGGAGGGTCAAGATGGTGGACTTGAGATAACAAGAAGAGGATTTTTATATAGAGATAATAGTTAGATAACAAGAAGAGGATTTTTAGGGAAGATGGCGGACTTGAGATAACAAGAAGAGTATAATAGTTAGAGGGTAATAGTTAGATAACAAGGTGCGCTGCAGAATACTAACCGTTTCCTCCATTGTATACTACTACTTGAGCCCTTAGCAGTTATTTACTCAGGGAACTGATGTGAATAATTTGAGGTCTGTTTCGGCACGTTCCAGCATAAATCCAGTTATCGTTTATTTGTAATACGCGCAGGTGTCTGGATGGTTTGTTGACGGGGAAAGAAAGACATTAGAGATAAGTTTTTTCTTTGCGACCAACCATTTTAAACAAAAGTTTTACAAAAAAAAATAAAATAGAGTATCTAACAAAGTATTTTTGAAATAAAACTTAACAAAAAAGTGAGAAACACGTTAGAATGTTAAATATATGTCTGTTATTTCTCTGTTTAAATATCTGGCCGTTTGTTGTTCGCTAGGCGTATTTTTCTTAACAGACACTGTGAAGACATAACCTACACAAAGGTCTAAATGTGTGTGTGTGTGTGTGTGTGTGTGTGTGTGTGTGTCTGTGTATTCGGTAATCTGTGTTATGTTAAATCCGGACATAGCCTTTTTAAAGAACGGTTGATTTTAGTTAAGACTTACCCGATTATGTACTAGGAAAAAAAAAAGACTAAAACTTAGTCATGTTTGTCACCTACTGTTAGACAAGTATTTTGTTCATTTTATTTTTGCGAGGTTTATTTGTGTTAACATAACAAATATAAAAAAGACAGAATCTGATAACTCAAAAATTAATAAACACTTTTATCACATTAAAAATAATATTTAGAACATACCATATTTGTCGAACTACACAAAGAAAAACGCCTTGGTATGGTACAAACGATCAAACACGTTAATAAAGTTTATTTCTTAAACGACAGGGAAAATCGTCACATGTCTCGCAAACATGTTGGGTCACGCACAGACTGGGTTTTTTAATCGATATCTTTGTTGCCACAGCGGACGTGTGGTATTTCTTTCACATAGAATAAGAAATAAGACTGTGTTTTATTTACCTGTTTATTCTCATTCTCTCTCTCTCTCTCTCTTTCTCTTTCTCTCTCTCCCTCTCTCTTTCTCTCTTTATTTCTTTCTCTCTCTCTCTCTCTCTCTCTCTCTCTCTCTCTCTCTCTCTCTTTCTCTTTCTCTCTCTTTCTTTCTCTCTAACTCTCTCTCTCTCTATCAGCTGTTTGAGGGGACAAAACATTTTTTTGCGATCAATCATTTTAACAAATGTTTTCGAAACACTAGAATATGTGATAATGTCCCTCTGTATATAAAAATATAGATTGTTTCAAAATATGGGTGTTGAATACTACTAATATATAAAAATATATCCTAAACTTAATAAGATACAAATGATATCTTTAAAAACCAAGCTTTAAAATATATATGATAACTAAAAAAGAAATGTACCACACAGACACTTATATTTGTTGTAAATGTTTTTTAAACACAGTGATTCTTAAATTCTTGAACAGTGATTCTCAAATTCTTGATCAGGGATTCTCACATTTTTTAGCACGATTCTCAATACATGTTGGCATCAGGGGTTCTCACGTTTTTTAGCATGTTTGTTGTTTGAAACATACAATATAATAACTGTGTATGAGTGAAGTGAACAGAAATTTACGCGTGATGTTTTGTGTGCGGATCATTGATCTGGTTTCAAACCAGGGCGGGGTCGATTTTCCTGTTCATACATTATGATAACGTTTTTATCGACCAAACCATGCCGAAGCGCTTGCGCGCGAACTATTTTCTGAAGCTGTGTCTCTACACAACAACCAATCTGGCTCCATCACGAAATTCATACGCTCGGACTACTTTTATTGGAAAGTCATTTCTCTCTCTCTCTCTCTTCTCTCTTTCTCTCTCTCTGTCTTTCTTTCTCTATTTGTCTCTCTCTCTTTTCGCTCTTTTCTCTCTCTCTTTCTTTCTCTTTCTCTCTCTCTCTCTCTCTCTCTCTCTCTCTCTCTCTCTCTCTCTCATCCATGTTTAATAAAACTCAAAACACACGTAGTTTTTTTCTTTTAACGCCCTTGGTCATACACACACACGTTCATACTTTACTAGCTCTGCATTTAAGTTATCGTGGCCAGGTGTTTTTCCATTCTTTAACCCCTTGATTGCCGTGATGGTTTCTTCCTTCCGTGGAATGTTTGTATTAACATCTTGAGCGTTTTCAGCTTGAGGAACATTGAACTGTGTCTCTGGTGGTTCTTTGTTCAGAGTTTTTCTGATATGCCCTGCCCATCTTGTTTCCTGTCCCTTTACTGTCGTGATGAGATTTCTTTGCTTATCTCTTACTAATGTAATATTGTTTGCCCGGTGGTCACATTTCTATCATATCGAAAGGATATTTCTGTCGTCTAGAGGGCATATTTCTGTCGTCTAGAGGGCATATTTCTGTCGTCTAGAGGGCATATTTCTGTCGTCTAGAGGGCATATTTCTGTCGTCTAGAGGGCATATTTCTATAACCCGGCAGGGATATTTCTATCACCTCACAGGCATATTTCTATTTATTTTAATGTACTATATTTCCATGGTAGCCTCCTGTTTGGCACGATTGGTAGACAATATAAAAACCTATCACCACATCCCGCACTTGTAAAATAAAATAAAAAATAAAAAATTTTAAAAAGTGAAAACCTTAAGTAGCAGATTCGAACACATGAACGAAGGAATGTTTCTACTATTGTTCGATTGTGTTTTGCCCTAGTGACGTGAACAGAAATTTACACGCGCTGTTTTGTGGGGCCATCGATCTGGTTTCTTTCTAGGGAGTAGTTGCCTACGATCCCACTTCACCTCTCAGCGTCTTATATTCTCATCACACACACACACACACACACAACACACAACACAAAACCAAATTAGTTTTTTATTTTATATTTTCCTCTTTATTCTATAGCGCTTAGGCAAAGGAGGATTCACTCAAGAGTGTTTATAAAAAGTCGTTCTTCTCAAGTCAAGTAGTAACATAGTTGCCTGAAGGGTTTGGGACAATCAATTGTTATATTCATGTAAACGATAATAACACAACTCCTTCCAATAAAAAGGATAAAGTTACTTCTAAATCAGCTTGGTGTTTGTAACAAGACTACAATGTTCTGCTGAGACCACTTTTGCGTAGTGTATCTACACTTTCATGAAACACACAAAAAAGCCCGTGTTATTGCTTACGAACATACACAATATTATAGAAAAAATACCTTAACAAGACTATTTAAAACATTACAGATAATAAATAGTGAACGAGTCTATCAAACCAAGAAAGCTAACTTTATAACTTGTCATGTGTTAATTTAGCTTTAGACATAGATAGAGCATAAATACTAATTGTAAGTCATTTCGATGCTAGGTATAAAATAAAATATAGAGGACTAGTATTTAACAAGAGTAACGATAACTCGTATACAACAACCTATTTGTAGCACAACACAACTAAATAAGTCCAAAATAAGGCTAACCAGATGACCGGTCGGGGTGGAACAAGCTTGGAGCAAAACAACAGCCACATGTACACACACACACACTAAGGAACATCAAATCGGACAGAGCATGACAGGAACACAGTTAATTTAAATATCACTAAATAAGTATCGTTATTAATCGTGATATACAATATTTAAGATGCAACTACCCCCATGTACAGCAATATGTAATTACATTCACCCAACATCGGAAATTCCCTGTCATATTTTTGAGTAGTTGATAACTATGATATGTCCCGCTTATCTATAGATATATAGTAACTTTTTTTATTTTTTCATTTTTACAGATGCCTTCACGTCGTCGGAACATCCTTACTTCCATATTAAGCTACCTCCAGGCGAACCGGTCTCGGTATTGCGAAGGTTGTCGGGATGAACAAGCGAACCAACTAGCCCATTCCTGTCTGATGTCATCGGATGAGGATCTGGTTAATATGCACCTAGAGGACGTCCTTCTACGAGTGGTCCCGCATGACCACCTTGTCGAGCTAACAGTGGAGTTCCTACGGCGGGTGTTAATACGCTATATACAGCGTCACGCGGCTCGAGAAAACGATCAACAGGAGTAAAAACATCACCAAAAGACAGTGGCACAAGAACCCGAACCCTTCCTCTATCTCATTTTTATAAGGATTTACCCGTCCTTTTATGAATATTCGTTGTCGTTTTTTCCTCACCCCAATACACCCATGAGTCATTTTTCACATCGACCACGTCAACTATCGTTTTCAACGAATCACAACCTGGCTAACACCCGAGTTTGGTCACACGATCGATCTTCGACGAATCAAATCCTAGCTAGCTCACGCCTCAAAAAACCAGATTGAACTGGTATTCCTGCATATAAACACTTGGAAGACACTCATACTTTATTCACGCAGTGATAACGACAGATACATCTCATTGAAAATGACTGCTCCCACCAAATGGGTCTACATCAAGAGCTGTGATGAAGTGCTTAAAGATTTATTAACTTTACGGAGCGAAATCCTCGCCGAAATTGCCTGCCTACAGGCACCACGCACTGACACCCACCTGACCGATGTCCCTAATCTACCACCGAAGAAACCTACCACCTCCACTAACACGTTTGACGACTACACGAACTCTAGGTGTGCAATATCACCAGAACCGAGTGGGTTTCCTACCACAGACCTGACCGATGTCCCCAATCCACCACCGAAGAAGAAGAAGAAACCTACATTCACCGAGGTCACACCACGCAAGACTCGATCTTGGAGATCTCGAAATCACGCCAAGTTTTGACAGACTACACCACTTAGACAATGAATACAGACGAGATACGCACCATCCTCCTGTCAGACATATTTGTTAAACGAACTGGGCTCGTTAAAGTGTTAGGTCGTGTCTACTCGACCTGTTAACTACAACGCCAGACATTTACAAGATGTAGTCACCAACGTTTGTGGGCTCTACACCATTTATTTCATCTTGATCAAAACACGAGGTGGTACTATGCAGCGGGTCCTACTACCCTTTTCGGTTAGACAACACGCCAACGATCGATTAATTACGCGCTTAGTCAGACCCTGGCTAGCGAAACTCAACCCCACTTTCATAAACAAGGGACGAAATCAATAGACAGGTGTGTGTATTTTTCGCTATCGGGTTTCTCCCCAATACGGCCATGTGTCATTGTTCCCACGCAATACATCGACGAATCACGTCCTGCCTAACACACGCTCGATGTTCGACGAATCAAATCCTAGCTAGGGCACGCCTAAAAAAAACCAGATTGAACTGGTATTCCCCCATATAAACGGAAGACACTTTATTAACGCATTAGATACACCTCGTGGAAAATGACTGCTCCCACCAACTGGGTCTACATTAAAAGAAGTGATGAAATGCTTAAACCTTTGGCAAGTGGTCTGAAGGCTGCGTCTGTAAGTGTTTACCGAGGCCAACCTTTACTGCACGTGCGAAAATACTTTGGTGAATCCTACCTCAAATTTCCTACCAAACACGGCATTACGTTAACTCGATCCGAGTTTGACCATTTATTGACATTACAGAGCGAAATCCTCGCCGAATTTGACCGATTACAGCCACCAAGCACGGATACCTATCCTACTACTGGCACCACGTTTGATCAGTACATCAACTCCAGCTGTTACCAACCAACAGAGCCGAGTTTGTTTCCTACCACAGACCTGACCGATGTCACCAATCTACCCCCCGAAGAAACCTACCACCTTCACTAACCTGTTTGACGAATACATGAAGTCTAGCTGTCCAGTATCCCCAGACCCGAGTTGGTTTCCCACCACAGACCTGACCGATGTCACCAATCTACCCCCGAAGAAACCTACCACCTTCACTAACCTGTTTGACGAATACATGAAGTCTAGCTGTCCAGTATCTCCAAACCCGAGTTGGTTTCCCACCACAGACCTGACCGATGTCCCTAATCTACCACAGAAGAAGAAGAAACCTACCAAGCGATTGAGAGTTGCCCTTTAGTATTTGAAAAAATAAAAACTATATTAACTAAAACACCTTTTTGTTACCTATATCGTCCGTTGTATTTCGTCTAACTGTTTGTATGTCTCAATATATGTCTAACTGTTTGTATAACTGTTTGTATAACTGTTGTAAAATAACTGTTCGTCTAACTGTTGTAAAATATATATGTCTAAAAATAACTGTTCGTATACATATCGTCTTCTTGTTATCTAAATATATCTCCCTATTATATGTATATATCGTCTAACTATCGTCTTCCTATTGTCGTCTTCTCGTTATCTCAAAGTCTAAAAATATCCTCTTCTTGTTATCGTCTTCTTGTTATCTAAATGTCTAAATGTATATCGTTATCTAAAAATACCGCTAAAAATACCCTCTTCTTGTTATCTCAAGTCCGCCATCTTGACCCTCCTCTTCTTGTTATCTCAAGTCCGCCATCTTGACCCTCCTCTTCTTGTTATCTCAAGTCCGCCATCTTACCCCTGCAGCGCGCCTGCAGAATGCTAACTAAGTTGCGCATACCCTACTACATTGTTAAATTTACTTCTTAGTTACAAACCAAAAAGACAACTAATTTTCGTTAGGATACTATAAATATCTTTAAAAATATCTGTTTTTTTCGTGTGTTAGGGTGTAAAATTATCTCTATTTAATAACATTATAAAAAGGTTCTAGTTGTTTGTGTATTCGTGTGTCGTATTAAATATTTAAACAAAAAGGTATGTCTGTGCACAAGGCACTGTTGCTAAAGGCTGTTTCAGATTAGTCTAACTGTTAATATCTGTGAGTTTTATGTTAACTCAGATATTAAATTGTTATTTTTATCTGTTTTATGTTAAAGCCGGACATGTGTGTATATTTTTTTGATAAGACTTAACCGATTATATACTAGGAAAAAAAGACTAACACTTATCCGTGTTTCTCCCCCTATTGGTCATTTATGTGAGATTACTCAGCCTGGATTTCAACTGATGGTGCAATACTTTCTACAAACTAAATTCGAGCGTGAGGAATATTTTTGTGTGTTAACATTATAAAGAAATAAAGAAAATTAAAGAGAATATTTAGAACATAGCATATTTTTTAACAGTACTATACATGTAAAAATATGGAGATAATACAATCAACATATTACATTAAGTCACCCTGATTGAAACAAGTTCATATTTATATCTCCATTATTTTAAATGATAGGGCGTCACTTGTACCGTGAGTGCGTGGTTTTTAAATCAATATCTTTCTGACACAGCGCGCGCGCGGCGCATTTTTTATTTCTCTTTCTCAGTTTCTCTCTCTCTATCTCTCCCTCTCTCTCTCTCTCTCTCTGTCTTTCTCTTTCTATCTTTCTTTCTCTCTCTCTCTCTCTCTCTCTCTCTCTCAAGTACAATATTTAATTCGCAGAGAAAAGAAAAACTACTTTAGTAATTTAGTTCAAAGCAAAAGCAACAGTAGAAATATATGGAAGGCAATCAATACCCTAGTGAACAAAAGAAATTCGACAGACTCACAAAATCCCAATACTTCATTTACTTGTACAGACTTCAGCAATCATTTTCAGGCAGACATCCACAATATAAAATCCGCCATACCTTCTTCCCCTTGTGACTTCAGCGAATTATCTACGTTCTGCGAGAACAAGTGTACTAACACCATTCCTTGCGACATTCCTTTTATAACAGTTAACGAAGTTTATAATTATCTTATTGATCTTAAAGATAATAACTCATCGGGACTTGATGGAATCAGTAATCGAATACTGCGTTATGCTGCACCAGCTATTACTGATACACTAACATACATATATAATCAATGTCTCGCAAGGAGTTACTTTCCATCTGCCTTTAAAATCGCTAAAGTATACCCTCTTGTTAAACCTGGTTCATCAGATAATAGCAACCTTGGTAACTATAGGCCCATTTTGCTTATACCATCGCTGTCCAAACCACTGGAAAAATACATACACAAAACAGCAATGGAACACCTAGCTAATAATGACCTGCTTGTTGATAGTCAGTCGGGGTTTAGACCAAAGCATTCATGCGACACAGCCTTAACAAAAATGATAGAGAACTGGCATCTAAACATCAATAACGATAATTTATGTGGAGCAATCTTTGTAGACTTTAAAAAAGCATTCGATATGATAGATCACACTATTTTAATAAGAAAATTAGAAACAATGAAAGTAAACCTTAAGCTGGTGAAGTTAATTAAATCATTTCTGACAGACAGACAACAAGTGGTGTCTTACAATAATTCTTTGTCTAACCCAACTGTTGTCGATATCGGTGTTCCTCAAGGCTCTATTCTCGGCCCTCTTCTCTTTGCCGTTTACATCAATGATCTTCCTCTGTACATCAAACATTCATCCTGTGACCTGTTTGCCGATGACTGTACTGTTTACACTAGTGACAAAAGTTGCACTGCACTAGAACTATCTTTACAAACTGACACACATAATATTATTAAGTGGAGCAACGAGAATCGAATGCAAATAAATATTAGTAAAACGAAATGTATGTTAATATCAACCAGACAAAAACTACAAAACTCGCAGAAAACAACACTTCAGCTCTACATTGGAACATCACTAATTGAAAACGTAAATGAACATAAAACTCTAGGTCTAACTGTTGACCAGCACCTAAGTTGGAACTCACATGTAAGTGCACTCACAAAGCTAACGGCACAAAAAGTTTACCAATTAGCCAAAATCAAACACTTCCTGGATGAGGGGGCAAGGAAAATGTTCTACACATCTCACATACAAACATACCTAGACTATTGTTCCACAGTCTGGGATGGTTGTTCCATATCCAACACAAAAAGGCTTCATTCACTTCAAAAACGTTCAGTGCGCCTAGTTGCTGATAAACACCAAACACATTGTATAGATCTATATAACTATCTTAAAATATTACCCCTTAGAAAGCGCTTTCTATTTAACAAAGCTAAATTCGCTCACAAAATCTTGTCACAGAATGCTCCAACGTATTTGTGGCCACTTTTAAAATTCAATGAAAAACGTAGTAACCGCTTAAACCAGTTACAGGTACCCAAGCCCAGGCTAGATTTGTTCAAGAAGAGCTTGGCTTACTCAGCTGCTCATCTTTGGAACAATCTTCCACATGATCTAAAAAACATGCACAGTCCCTACTCATATAATCGTAGACTGTTCAAATACATTATGAGTGCCAATTATATTCCGCCCTAAGGGATTTCATTTCGAATTATTATCTAATATACTGTATGGAGGGTCTGATGATCTAGTTTTTCATTTTAATATACCTTATTTCTTAATTGTAATCAAATACTGTAAATGTATGCCTTTATACTACTTATAATGTTGCATCGCCATTAAACTAATACCTTAAGTATGTTGGAGAATGTCTGGATAACTAGCAATAAAAGATGAGTAAGAGGAAGGGCAAAATGCAAGACCGGCCTATATGCACGATTCTCATCTATCAGTCAATACCCTTTACCTCCCTAAGGAGCATAGGTAATAAAGCTGGATCTCGTATAGTGGAGGCCTCAACAATTCACTCCCTGTGGCAGTATCTGCTTGGGACTCAAAGCTGCTCACCTGTGGGAACATTTTCCGCATGCGCTGACAACACACTAAGTCCCAGGTCATTCAGCAGCAGATTTCCAGTATGTCACGAGTTCTTATTATATACCACCATAATCTGATTACGTTTCAAATTATGTCTAATTTACCGTATGAATGGTTTAAATTGTGTGTGTGTTTTTTTTAATTTAAATTTTTAAATTAATTTTTTAAAATTACTTTTATTTTTTTTATTTTTTTATTTTTTTATTTTTTTATTATTATTCATTTATTTATTTATTTTTTAAATTTATTTATTTTTTAATTTTTTTTAATTTTTTTTTACATACTTAAATTTGATTATGACTGGATGTTACAAATGTATGTTATTTTTTTACCTTGATAATGTTGTATGCTTAAATAGTGTTCAAAATACATGTGCGATTGAATGGATAAGGTATGCAAGATGACAGAGAGAAGGGCAGAATGTAAGACGGGCCTGCGTGCCAATTCTTAACCCTTTGAAAATAAAGTTCGTACGTTCGTTCGTTCTATCTATCTGTCTGTCTGTCTGTCTATCTATCTATCTTCTTTATTTTAAAACATACTTTAATTATGATTATTATTGCAAATGTTTGATGTTATATTACCTTTATAATGATAAATGCCTTAATAATGCTTAAAGTAAATGTGAGGATGGAAGGATACAGTATACATGATGAGAGAGAGAGGAAGGGCAGAATGTCAGACGGGCTTGCGTGCCCAATTCTTAACCCTTTGAAAATAAAGTTTGTTCGTTCGTTCCTTCGTTCGTTCGTTCTCTCTCTCTTCTCTCTTTCTCTCTCTCTGTCTTTCTTTCTCTGTTTGTCTCTCTTTTCGCTCTTTTCTCTCTCTCTCTCTCTCTCTCTCTCTCTCTCATCCATGTTTAATAAAACTCAAAACACACGTAGTTTTTTCTTTTAACGCCCTTGGTCATACACACACACGTTCATACTTTACTAGCTCTGTATTTAAGTTATCATGGCCAGGTGTTTTTCCATTCTTTAACCCCTTGATTGCCGTGATGGTTTCTTCCTTCCGTGGAATGTTTGTATTAACATCTTGAGCGTTTTCAGCTTGAGGAACATTGAACTGTGTCTCTGGTGGTTCCTTGTTCATAGTTTTTCTGATATGCCCTGCCCATCTTGTTTCCTGTCCCTTTACTGTCGTGATGAGATTTCTTTGCTTATCTCTTACTAATGTAATATTGTTTGCCCGGTGGTCACATTTCTATCATATCGAGGGGATATTTCTGTCGTCTAGAGGGCATATTTCTGTCGTCTAGAGGGCATATTTCTGTCGTCTAGAGGGCATATTTCTATCGTCTAGAGGGCATATTTCTGTCGTCTAGAGGGCATATTTCTGTCGTCTAGAGGGCATATTTCTGTCGTCTAGAAGGCATATTTCTATAACCCGGCAGGGATATTTCTATCACCTCACAGGCATATTTCTATTTATTTAATGTACTATATTTCCATGGTAGCCTCCTGTTTGGCACGATTGGTAGACAATATAAAAACCTATCACCACATCCCGCACTTGTAAAATAAAATAAAAAATAAAAAATTTTAAAAAGTGAAAACCTTAAGTAGCGGATTCGAACACATGAACGAAGGAATGTTTCTACTATTGTTCGATTGTGTTTTGCCCTAGTGACGTGAACAGAAATTTACACGCGCTGTTTTGTGGGGCCATCGATCTGGTTTCTTTCTAGGGAGTAGTTGCCTACGATCCCACTTCACCTCTCAACGTCTTATATTCTCATCACACACACACACACACACACACACACACACACACACACACAACACAACACAAACCCAAATTAGTTTTTTATTTTATATTTTCCTCTTTATTCTATAGCGCTTAGGCAAAGGTGGATTCACTCAAGAGTGTTTATAAAAAGTCTTTCTTCTCAAGTCAAGTAGTAACATAGTTGCCTGAAGGGTTTGGGACAATCTATTGTTATATTCATGTAAACGATAATAACACAACTCCTTCCAATAAAAAAGATAAAGTTACTTCTAAATCAGCTTGGTGTTTGTAACAAGACTACAATGTTCTGCTGAGACCACTTTTGCGTAGTGTATCTACACTTTCATGAAACACACAAAAAGCCCGTGTTATTGCTTACAAACATACACAATATTATAGAAATAATACCTTAACAAGACTATTTAAAACATTACAGATAATAAATAGTGAACGAGTCTATCAAACCAAGAAAGCTAACTTAATAACTTGTCATGTGTTAATTTAGCTTTAGACATAGATAGAGCATAAATACTAATTGTAAGTCATTTCGATGCTAGGTATAAAATAAAATATAGAGGACTAGTATTTAACAAGAGTAACGATAACTCGTATACAACAACCTATTTGTAGCACAACACAACTAAATAAGTCCAAAATAAGGCTAACCAGATGACCGGTCGGGGTGGAACAAGCTTGGAGCAAAACAACAGCCACATGTACACACACACACACACACACACTAAGGAACATCAAATCGGACAGAGCATGACAGGAACACAGTTAATTTAAATATCACTAAATGAGTATCGTTATTAATCGTGATATACAATATTTAAGATGCAACTACCCCCATGTACAGCAATATGTAATTACATTCACCCAACATCGGAAATTCCCTGTCATATTTTTGAGTAGTTGATAACTATGATATGTGCCGCTTATCTATAGATATATAGTAACTTTTTTATTTTTTCATTTTTACAGATGCCTTCACGTCGTCGGAACATCCTTACTTCCATATTAAGCTACCTCCAGGCGAACCGGTCTCGGTATTGCGAAGGTTGTCGGGATGAACAACCGAACCAACTAGCCCATTCCTGTCTGATGTCATCGGATGAAGATCTGGTTAATATGCACCTAGAGGACGTCCTTCTACGAGTGGTCCCGCATGACCACCTTGTCGAGCTAACAGTAGAGTTCCTACGGCGGGTGTTAATACGCTATATACAGCGTCACGCGGCTCGAGAAAACGATCAACAGGAGTAAAAACATCACCAAAAGACAGCGGCACAAGAACCCGAACCCTTCCTCTATCGCATTTTTATAAGGTTTTACCCCTCCTTTTATGAATATTCGTTGTCGTTTTTTCCTCACCCCAATACACCCATGAGTCATTTTTCACATCGACCACGTCAACTATCCTTTTCAACGAATCACAACCTGGCTAACACCCGAGTTTGGTCACACGATCGATGTTCGACGAATTAAATCCTAGCTAGCTCACGCCTCAAAAAACCAGATTGAACTGGTATTCCTGCATATAAACACTTGTAAGACTTGCTTACTTACTTAGTCGTTCCCCTTCTACCGTGAGGTGTAGAGGTTTGGAAGAGAGAGAGCCAGACCATTCTATCAGCTGTTTTCTTCCTGGCCTGGTTCCATTCTAGTCCTCGGTCCTTCAAAGATTGTCTAATGTTGTCCTCCCAGCGGACTCTGTGTCGTCCTGGAGGTCTGGATCCCTGGCTCTTTGTTTCCCATGCTTGTCGTGGTAGCCGATCTTCTCCCATTCTGCAGACATGGCCAAACCATCTTAGTTGGGACTGTTCTATTTGGGTCTGCAGCGGATGGGATTTTAGGCCTTGACGGATCGTCTGGTTGCGGACCATGTCTCTTCTTGTTACTTCAACCACTTTCCTCAGATACCTCATTTCTGAGGTTTGGATCTGGCTTTTGTGGGTTGTAGTCATTGCCCACGACTCGCATCCATATGTCAAGACTGGGACATAGGTGGAGCGGTATACAGCCATCTTCGTTTTCTTACCAACCTCTTTCTTGCTGAGGAATCCACGATTTATGGCCTGAAAAAGTCTCCCAGCCGCTGCTTTTCGAGTGGCCAACTCTTCTTTGATGCCTCCCTTTCGGTCTATAATAGCTCCGAGATATTTAAAGTGGTCGACCTGCTCCAGGACCTGTTCTCCCAACTTAATCTGATGTTTTCTTTCTTCTCGTGATATCACCATGGATTTTGTTTTAGAGCTGCTTATGACCATCCCTCTCTTCTCCAGCTCTTCCTTCCAGACTTGCAGGTTGGATTGGAGATGTGCCTCTGATTTAGCAATCAGGGCAACATCATCAGCAAATGCCAGCTCCGAAATATAGACCTGTCTCATCTTCCAGTACCCCACTGAATACTTTCTTGTTCTCTCCTTACATGCCTTGATGACATCGTCCATAAGGAGTATGAAGAGGTAAGGTGATAGGATATCACCTTGTCTTACACCAGTGGTGGTCCTGAACTCTTCTGACTTATGGTTTGCTGTCCTCACATAATTTCTGCAAGACTTGTAGAAGCTCTGTATAGCATGAATCAGAGGTGCTGGAATATTCTTCCTTGCCAAACAGTCCCAAAGTTTGCTCCAGGGGACCCTGTCAAACGCCTTTTCCAGATCTATGAAACAAAGATGGATCTCACTCTTATACTCAAGGGCCTTTTCACTCAGCTGTCTGAGTGTGAAGATTAGGTCTTGAGTACTTCGGTTTGCTCGGAATCCGCACTGGACCTCATCCAATTGTGGCTCAGCTAGGCGTCGGAGTCTCTGCTCTAGGATTCTAG
Organism: Oreohelix idahoensis; assembly: GCA_024509875.1. NCBI lineage: Eukaryota > Metazoa > Mollusca > Gastropoda > Stylommatophora > Oreohelicidae > Oreohelix > Oreohelix idahoensis. Next base: position 140,061 of record JAMPIV010002570.1, on the reverse strand, counting down.
AGTAGATTTTACCAGGGACACTGAGAAGGGATATGCCTCTATGGTTTCCACATTGTCGATTGTCACCCTTTTTGAAAATTGGTGTTATGATGGCAATCTCCCAATCCTTTGGTATGGTCTTGTTGCACCATGCTGCCTGTAGGACCTTTAAGAGTAATAGGTCGCCTGATGCTCCCATGTACTTAACCATTTCTGGTGTTATACCATCATGCCCTGCTGCTTTGCCCATCTTGATTTTCTCTAGTGCTGCCCTCAGTTCTTCCATCTTTATGTCATCTTCACCATCATTGGTTTTCTCTTCTGTGCTAGTGGTTATCATTTCTGATGCTTCACCATGCTCACCATCCAGGAGTTCTGAGAAATATTCTTTCCATCTTTCCATTACTTCCTTCGGGGCAGTAAGCAATTTGCCTTGCTTGTCCTTTATAAATTTGAGAGGGCATTGTTTTTCTTTCCTCATGTTCTTTAGGGTCTTATAGAACAATTTCTGGTTTTCTTGTGCATCTTTTTCTAGCTTTTCTCCAAATTCTTCCCAGGACTTCTGTTTTGCTGCTAGCACTTTGTTCTTTGCTTCTGTTCTGAGTGTCACATATTCTCTATATTTTTCCATTTGTCCTGTTGTGTTTTTAGCTCCTAAGTATTGTTTCCATGCCATTTTCTTCTCTCTTATTTTCTCTTTGACTTCCTCTGTCCACCAAGGTGTCCTCTTTCTCTGGTTCCCAAGTCGGACTTCACCGCATGCTTCTGCAGCAGCTGTCTTTATGATATCCTTGAATTTATTCCAGAGGGTTTCCAAGTCATCAGGTCGTTCTTCTGTGTTGCTCACTGCTGTAGCAATAAGCCCCTGATATCTGGTCTTAATTTCTGGCTCTCTCAGCTTGTAGGTCCTAATGCTCATTTCTCCTGCTCGTTTACTTGGTTTCTTGCGTGATGTTGGGCAGTTCCTAGGCTGAGCAACTCTTTCAGTTGTTCGTTTGATTGTTAGCAGGTAGTGATCACTTCCAATCTCTGGCCCCCTCCAGACTCTTGCATCTCGGACATATCTGAATGAGCTTCTCCGAACAATGGCATAGTCGATCACTGACTTCTCATTCTTGGTTGGTTCACATCTAGTGTATGCATGTATGCGCTTATGGGGGAACTTTGTGTTTGTAATGATCAGATTCTGCTCACTGCAGAATCTAAGGAGTCGCTTTCCATTGTCATTGAGAGTATCTTCTCCATAACTTCCTATAACTCCACCCCATCTAGCATGGTCATTTCCAACTCTGGCATTAAAATCTCCGAGCATAATAACTTCATCAAGGCAGTCATCCACTGTCCTTTGAAGCAGCTCGAAGAATTCCTCCTTGACCTCTGCTCTCTCATCCTCATTTGGCCCATACACTATGACCAGGTTGACTATGGTTTCTCCTTCTTTTAGTTTTACAACCATAATGCGCTCCGAGACAAAGTTCCATCCCTTGATACTATCTTTATGATTTTGGGCCACAATGCAACCCACGCCCCCTTTAGCTCTTTCAGATATGGGTACACCACTGTAGAGCAACGTGTTGCCATCGAGATCCATGACTCCTTGTCCTTTTTTCTTCGTTTCCGTTATAGCCAGGATTTCTAGTTTTGCTTTCCTCATCTCTTCCAGCAGCTCCTCTTCCTTCCCATTTATACTTCTTGTGTTCCAAGTTCCATAAGTCGTAGTCCGTAGTCCGTTCCAGTTCGTCGCCTTTAGAATCAGTCCGGTTTTCTCTCTTGTAGTTCGCGTAATCATGATTTAAAGCAAACAGGTGATTGGCCTGTTGTGCCTTTGCATGGTGGAGGGGCTGCCTCCTTACGGCCTCCATGCAGGCCGCCCTCCTCCTTTTTCATCCGGGCTTGGGACCGACATCGGCGGAGTTCACTTGGAAGACACTCATACTTTATTAACGCAGTGATAACGACAGATACATCTCATTGAAAATGACTGCTCCCACCAACTGGGTCTACATCAAGAGCTGTGATGAAGTGCTTAAAGATTTATTAACTTTACAGAGTGAAATCCTCGCCGAAATTGCCCGCCTACAGGCACAACGCACTGACACCTCCCTGACCAATGTCCCTAATCTACCACCGAAGAAACCTACCACCTCCACTAACACGTTTGACGACTACACGAACTCTAGGTGTGCAATATCACCAGAACCGAGTGGGTTTCCTACCACAGACCTGACCGATGTCCCCAATCCACCACCGAAGAAGAAGAAGAAACCTACATTCACCGAGGTCACACCACGCAAGACTCGATCTTGGAGATCTCGAAATCACGCCAAGTTTTGACAGACTACACCACTTAGACAATGAATACAGACGAGATACGCACCATCCTCCTGTCAGACATATTTGTTAAACGAACTGGGCTCGTTAAAGTGTTAGGTCGTGTCTACTCGCCCTGTTAACTACAACGCCAGACATTTACAAGATGTAGTCACCAACGTTTGTGGGCTCTACACCATTTATTTCATCTTGATCAAAACACGAGGTGGTACTATGCAGCGGGTCCTACTACCCTTTTCGGTTAGTCAACACGCCAACGATCGATTAATTACGCGCTTAGTCAGGCCCTGGCTAGCGAAACTCAACCCCACTTTCATAAACAAGGGACGAAATCAATAGACAGGTGTGTGTATTTTTTCCCTCACGACAATACGGCCATGTGTCATTGTTCCCACGCAATACATCGACGAATCACCTCCTGCCTAACACACGATCGATGTTCGACGAATCAAAACCTAGCTAGGGCACGCCTAAAAAAACCAGATTGAACTGGTATTCCTGCATATAAACGGAAGACGCTGTATTAACGCAGTAGATACACCTCGCTGAAAATGACTGCTCCCACCAACTGGGTCTACATTAAAAGAAGTGATGAAATGATTAAACCTTTGGCTAGTGGTCTGAAGGCTGCGTCTGTAAGTGTTTACCGAGGCCAACCTTTACTGCACGTGCGAAAATACTTTGGTGAATCCTACCTCAAATTTCCTACCAAACACGGCATTACGTTAACTCGATCCGAGTTTGACCATTTATTGACATTACAGAGCGAAATCCTCGCCGAATTTGACCGATTGCAGCCACCAAGAACGGATACTTATCCTACTACTGGCACCACATTTGACCAGTACATCAACTCCAGCTGTTACCAACCAACAGAACCGAGTTTGTTTCCTACCACAGACCTGACCGATGTCACCAATCTACCCCCGAAGAAACCTACCACCTTCACTAACTTGTTTGACGAATACATGAAGTCTAGCTGTCCAGTATCCCCAGACCCGAGTTGGTTTCCCACCACAGACCTGACCGATGTCCCTAATCTACCACAGAAGAAGAAGAAACCTACCAAGCGATTGAGAGTTGCCCTTTAGTATTTGACAAAATAAAAACTATATTAACTAAAACGCTTTTTTGTTACCTATATCGTCCGTTGTATGTCTAACTGTTCGTATGTCTAAATGTTCGTCTAACTGTTGTAAAATAACTGTTCTATAAATATCGTCTTCTTGTTATGTAAATATATATGTCTAAATATAACTGTTCGTATACATATCGTCTTCTTGTTATCTAAATATATCTCCCTATTAAATGTATATATCGTCTAACTATCATCTTCCTATTGTCTAAATATATCTCCCTATTATATGTATATATCGTCTAACTATCGTCTTCCTATTGTCTAAAAGTCTAAAAATACCTCTTCTTGTTATCTAAATATATCGTCTAACTATCGTCTTCCTATTGTCTAAATATATCCTCGTCTTGTTATCTAAATATATCGTCTAACTATCGTCTTCCTGTTGTCTAAAAGTCTAAAAATACCTCTTCTTGTTATCTAAATATATCGTCTAACTATCGTCTTCCTATTGTCTAAATATATCCTCGGCTTGTTATCTCAAGTCCGCCATCTTACCCCTCCTCTTCTTGTTATCTCAAGTCCGCCATCTTGCTCCTCCTGCCGCTCCTCCTGATTTTCCTTATATAAAAAGTCATGCTCCTCCTGCCGCTCCTCCTGCGCTCCTCCTGAATGATACCTAAGATGCGCATAGAAACCAGTGCTCTCCAGGTTGTTCGTTGTGACGCCACTCCTCTTAGCTCTTGCACATTATTTAGGCCCAACGTTCTTCCTTCTCTTATTATTGTTCTTCTGAGTGTCTCTTTTGGTCTTCCTTTTTTCCTCTTACCCTCAGGAACCCAAGTGAGCGGCTATAGTGGTATTCTGTTGTTTTGCATTCGTAGGACATGACCGATATATGACCATCGTCTTTTCCTTATATAGTCGGAGACATATTTCTGCCTAGAGTCTTCTCTTATTTGTCGATTACTCTTGAATTCTTTCCAACTGATGTTCATGAGTTTTCTAAGACATTTGTTCTCGAATGTATTCAGCTTGTTCTCCAATGATTTTGTTATTTTCCAACTCTCACAACCGTATGTTAACACTGAGATAACATTTGAATTAAACAGACGAAGCTTGGTATGTATATTCAATGATCGTAATTTCCAAATGTTAGATAATCTATTGAAGGCGCTAGCTGCCAAAGCAATTCTAGTATGGATTTCTCTTGTTGTGTCACCATCCTGAGTCATTTTACTGCCTAAATAATTGAAACTTTCAACTTTCTGTAGTTTGTTTTTCAGGTTTTCATTTTCTTCTTCTAAATTTTTTACATTCATTATCTCATCAGTATCACATGGCTGGATAGATTATTTCATCAGAATTACAGAACCTTTTTTTTCTTTAATATGAGCTTTGCTTCTTTTTGTCCAACCCAGACACAAAGTCGTTGGTTATACGAAGGCGAAAGTCCAAATATAATAGACCCTGCGGTCTGGTGTTACCTGAAATTGTGTGTTCGATTGAAAAAGATTACAGTGCATGGTCATTTTGCCTTCATTTTCACCAGTATCGCAAGAAGTAAACGTTACCTGAGCGCGACAGTTTAAAATGACATGAATAAGCACAACATACCTGCGGTTTTATAGTGTTGCTCTACTTCCAAATGTTTTACGTTTTTTTTTTAAAGATATCAGAATTACACAAATGATTTCTTGTTACTGAGTAAAAGAGTAGTAAAATAAAGTGAGTAAAAGATTTTGGGGTTGGATTGGATATTTGTGACGGAATGTTCAGGTAGATCTCTTGTCCTCTCCGGCCGTATTCAGTTACATTGGTGCATACTGATTATGTGCAATTTTCGTGGTCGGCCCATTTCTTTCTCTGCTATCAAGCAGATATTTGTTATTTTCTTATCAATGTTACAATCCTTTCAGTGATAATTCGTCATGTTTGCTTTAAGTTTCTCGGCTTTGCTACGATTAGGCACAGGTAAAACCCCAGATGGGCCCGGTCAGTTTTACTTAGCGAGTTGTGTTTACCTTAGGCGGGCCCGGAGATAAATTACCTGTCTGCGGACATATTACAGACACGCACTTGACAGACGGAATGTTGTAATCAGCTTCCGGCAGAATTATTACGAAGTTATTACTTGAGATAATAGTAAGAAGTTAAGTGTAATCACTGACGAGAATAGTACGGAAATCTCACTTCCATATTTGGAAGACATGACCTTTGCATTAAGGCACAGAAATTTCTTAGTGGAAATAATCTGATTGACCCCACCAAAACACACAGGTTTTGAAACTATTGGCCGGCATTCGAGATGTAGGAATAACCACATTTCTGATTGGGGTCTGGTCTAATAGTAAACAACACGTGCCAGGAATGAAAGGGGCAATATAACCTGACACTTTAGTTAGTTTAGAACACTGTGAAAATTTACCTCGCGCCAAGAAGACAGCCAGACCTTGCCATAGTTAAGAAAAGTACCAAACAGGACCTGGTTGGAGCATATTGAGGACTTATAGCCCAGGAAAACGATACCATTTTAACACAGAAAACCGGAATCTGAGGAAACTGTAATACAAGGTCAAAGGTGGGAACTTACTTCTAACATATCAACACCCCAGACCACATGTAAGAGGCATCGTAAAGCTGCCTTAAATTATTTCTCTGAGTCAGCAGTCTGTGTGCCTAAATATTAGCTTGGTGGTATCAGTTGAGGGTACTATCTCTGGAACAAGTGAGGGTATAAGTGTCCTGAAGTCGACGCTAGACACCATCATCAGACGTGTCTTAGAGACGCAGGACCAACTTCGTAGACATTCCGTACAACATTGACCAGGGACGTGAGTGATCCAGTACTCCATCTGCAAAGACCCAAACACCAGCTGAGGCAGAACAGACAAATTCATTGGCAGCTAAGTAGAAACATAAAAGCTGCCATGTGAACTCTTACCCAAACCTCCATAACATCATTGATGGTGACCATTTTTGTTAAATAATTATTCACTTTTTTAAAAACTGTTAAAACATAATTGATTATTAAATTTGCTAGTTGTATAAAAGTCAAAGGTAAAGGAACCCGTTACACGCCCACTGAGGCATATTAGGAATATAGTGTTAGGCCCATATTATCTTGACCGTCGGCACACGAGGGGTGATGTGGTTAGCATCACGCCGGCCGCCTTAACCTTCCCAGAGTTGCTCTGGTACCCATTTGGGCTGGGTCGACACAGGAGCCGTTTGTGGCCTAAAAAATTCCCGCCTCATCTGGGGATCGAACCATAGACCACTGCGCTAGGAAGCCAGTGCACTAACCACTATGCTACCGCGGCTCCATAAAGACACATTTAAAGTTGATTTAATCATTTTGAATAAACTACATCCATATGTCTCAGACAATTTCTTAAATACACGTAAGCAGAGCTATATGATAATAAGAGGAAATTCGCTGAATTGACTCAGCTGGTTGCTTGTACGAGCTAGAATTTTAAGATTACATAATCCTTTACAAAAGTTGAGGGCAGATACTAGAGTTAACGTGCTCAGCCAATGCAGCATTGTTCTCGCTTTTCTGAATATCTTGTGAATACTCACTGGAGGTAGAAGCATCCTTATCCTTTTATCTACAGCACTGCCAAGAGTAATCTTGTGCAAAGGTAGACACCTTTGAAGACCCACATCAGTCACTCTTAAGTTTTGGCCACTGTTGGACCACTACTGCAGAGTTAAGAAAAGGCAGTCCGTGAGAACGTCTATTGCCACAATCATCCAAAAGCGTCACAAGGCACTACTTTTTCTAGAATTCCCGGGATTTAAAAAGAAATAGGGGAAGGCCAAAAACACTTGAAAAACAGCTGGAAAATATGTGGGTTAATAAGAATAACGAACACTGAGGATCGCGGAGGACATGAGGAAGTGGCGAGACTGTGACAAGATGTCATTCGTTAATTCATTTTTTCTTTCCATAACTTTTCTAACCTTCCCTTTCGCTTGCATCTACTGGTAATTATCTTTTAGTTTTTTATATCGTCAGGAGTACTCTTCCCCTCAGATAACAACAATCTGGCTGACACATTTCGGATGTCGTTATCTCTAAATTGAGAAAGTCGGCGCTCGACTGTGAGGAGCTTAGCTATACATTCATAGATTAGCACTGGATCGACCGGTATATCGGTGTCTTTATCAATAAACTTTCGTTCCTGATCGGGTTAATATGTTTATCTGTCTGGCTAGACCCAAAAATTACTTGAGATCTTGTAGACATCGTGACATGGGCACATCAAATCAAGTACAACATCGGTACAATATAAATTCAATTCTTTCGGTATGTGCAGCAGACGTTACATATATTCAAGATTTCAGTCCCAGACCACTGCCTTCCATTTAGCTGGTTTCGTTGAACATTTGTAGGTTGTAATTTCCTCCCTGTCTATTAAGTGTATAGATTAGCTTCCATGTAAAATTCAATACGATTATGCAGGCGAGCTCATGTCTGTCCTCTCTTCATATTATAGTATCAGGCAAGGAAAATGTTCTACACATCTCATATACAAACATACCTAGACTATTGTTCCACAATCTTGGATGGCTGTTCCATATCCAACACAAAAAAGGCTCCATTCACTTCAAAAACGTGCAGTGCGTCTAGTTGCTGATAAACACCAAACACATTTTATAGATCTATATAACTATCTTAAAATATTACCCCTCAGAAAGCGCTTCCTATTTAACAAAGCTAAATTCGCTCACAAAATCTTGTCACAGAATGCCCCAACGTATTTGTGGCCACTTTTAAAATTCAATGAAAAACGTAGTCAAGCGCTTAAACAAGTTACAGGTACCCAAGCCCAGGCTAGATTTGTTCAAGAAGAGCTTGGCTTACTCAGCTGCTCGTGTTTGGAACAATCTTCCACATGACCTGAAAAACATGCACAGTCCCTACTCATATAATCGTAGACTGTTCAAATACTTTATGAGTGCTGATTATATGCCGCCCTAAGTGATTATGTTTCGAATTATTATCTAATATACTGTATGGAGAGTCTGATGATCTAGTTTTTCATTTTAATATGCCTTACTTCTTAATTGTAATCAGATACTGTAAATGTATGCTTTCATACTACTTATAATGTTGCATCGCCATTAAATTAATACTTTAATTTAAGTATGTTGGAGAATGTCTGGATAACTAGCAATAAAAGATGAGTAAGAGGAATGGCAAAATGCAAGACGGGCCTATATGCATGATTCTCATCTATCAGTCAACACACTTTACCTCCCTAAGGAGCATAGGTCATAAAGCTGGATCTCGTATGGTGGAGACGTCAACAATTCACTCTTTGTGGCAGTATCTGCTTGGGACTCAAAGCCGCTCACCTGTGAGAACATTTTCCGCATGCGCTGACAACACACGAAGGTCATTCAACAGCAGATTTCCAATATTTCACGACTTCTTATTATATGCCACTATAATCTGATTATGTTTCAAATGATGTCTAATTTACTGAATGAATGGTTTAGATTATGTTTGTTTGAATGTTTGTTGTTGTTGTTGTTGTCTTTTTTTATTTTTTTTTATTTATTTAACTTTTAATTTTTTTTAATTTATTGATTTATGTATTTTTTGTTTTTTTTTAATATTTATTTGTTTTTATTTTATTTATTTAACATACTTAAATTTGATTATGACTGGATATTACAAATGTATGTTATTATTTTACCTTGATAATGCTGTATGCTTAAATAATGCTCAAAATACATGTGCGATTGAAAGGATACAGTATGCAAGGTGACAGAGTGAGGAAGGGCAGAATGTAAGATGGGCCTGCGTGCCCAATTCTTAACTCTTTGAAAATAAAGTTCGTCCGTTCGTTCGTTCATTCCACGAGCATACACGTCTCAAAACTGTGCTATTTATGTTTCCACACTGTGCCATTCATGTCTCCACTCTGTGGAATACATGTCTCCACACTGTGCCATTCATGTCTCCACTCTATGCCATTCATGTCTCCACTTTTTGGTATACATGTCTCCACAATGTGTCATTCATGTCTCCAGACTGTGACATACATGTCTCCACAATGTGCCATTCATGTCTCCAGACTGTGGCATACATGTCTCTACACCCAGTAATTCATGTCTCCAGATTGTGGTATCCATGTCTCCACACTGTGCCATTCATGTCTCCAGACTGTGGAAAACATGTCTCCACACTGTGCCATTCATGTCTCCAGACTATGGAATACATGTCTCCACACTGTGCCATTCATGTCTCCAGACGGTGGCATACATGTCTCCACACCCTGCCATTCATGTCTCCAGACTGTGGTATACATGTCTCCACACTGTGCAATTCATGTCTCCACTCTGTGCCATTCATGTCTCCAGACTGTGGAAAACATGTCTCCACTCTGTGCCATTCATGTCTCCAGACTATGGAATACATGTCTCCACACTGTGCCATTCATGTCTCCAGACTGTGGCATACATGTCTCCACACCCTGCCATTCATGTCTCCAGACTGTGGTATACATGTCTCCACGCTGTGTCATTCATATCTCCAGACTGTGGCATACATGTCTCCACACTGTGCCATTCATGTTTGTGGCGTGAGGTTTTATTTGGCTCACAGAAATATAATTTCTGCAGAAAATGGTGAAGTCCCAGTGTCTGAGAGGACTACTGGTATCACAAATTAGTACGGCTGTGAATGATCTGATCTCGAAACAATAGTAGAGAGGAGACCGACATAAAGTGCCACCTCCGCTGTGTAACTAACTGTGATATTAAAAAAAAAACAAGGAAACAGATTTTACTAAACAATGATAAAATTGACAAGTCGTTCAAATACAATTTCCTTTTTATTTATTTAGTATATACACTATCTACTCTTGTGCTGAAGGGTGAATGTTGAAAATGGAATGTAATGAATTTGTAAGTTTACATATGATTTACAAATATTTATATTTATATAGATACGTAAATATATTATAACAAGTTTTCCAATTATAGGAACAAAAATTATATCAGCTGTGCTGTTATTCAATTATAGTACATGTATCAGCTGTGCTGTTAATTAAGGATATAACGTTTATCAGCTATGCTGTTATTTACGTATAATTTATGCACTATGATCTTATTATTGTCTCTTGCTACGCTAATTCACGTTTTCTTCATTGACTTAGATTTTGCTCACAATGCCGACAGAAATGGTACTAATGTGTACTCATCTCTTAGAAGTGCTGTCCTTCTTGGTTTGGTTGACACAAAACACCAGCTGTTGATCGTTTCGTTAGCCCACCCAAGACTGAGGGGGACTAAAGATGTAGAGTCTTGACAACCTCTATGCTCCTGCGGAGTTCCAGGCAGCTGTATTGACGACCCACGATCTCAGTTTTTATGACACGTATAAAACCTGTAACAAGCAAAAATAGGGGCTAATTTCTGTCCTCAAGCCCACCTATTTCTATTGTATATGATATGAGCGTGTCTCAGTGTCTGCATGTAGGATGAATGACAACATGGCTCAGTATGATTTAGCAATAGCGAGACAAGACAGGTGTCTACTTGCAAAACATTCTTTCTGATAAACTAATACATGGATATCATTCAATAATATAAATTCAATGCATGAATACATTCAATAATATAAATTCAATACATGAATACATCCCATAATATAAATGCAATACATGAATAAATCCAATAATATGTACACCTAGGTGTGATACAACCATTTTCTTCCCCCTATAATATACCAAGCCCTCTCTGACGAGTGCTATAATATATCCTAACAATAACGTTATGTTCTTATGATAGGAGTATATGCGACGAGGACTGTTTGGTGATATATCAGGTTGGAGTTATATGGGACAATAGTTTGAAGTTAGACGAGACAATAGATTGAGTCCTAACAAGGACTGTTTTGGTTATATTGCAGTTGGTCTGAGATAATAGATTGAAGTATAGGAGACAATAGGTTGAGTCCTAACAAGGACTGTTTTGGTTATATGGCAGTTGGTCTTATCTGAGATAATAGACTGAAGTATAGGAGACAATAGGTTGAGTCCTAACAAGGACTGTTTTGGTTATATGGCAGTTGGTCTTATCTGAGATAATAGACTGAAATATAGGAGACAATAGGTTGAGTCCTAACAAGGACTGTTTTGGTTATATGGCAGTTGGTCTTATCTGAGATAATAGACTGAAGTCATGTGAGACAATAGATTGAGTTATAGGAGACAATAGATTGAGGTATGAGTCCTATTAGTCTTCGTCTATTCAATCATAATAGGAAATACAATCATTATACTTAATTCCCCCAAGATACAATCAGTAACCTGATAGGTAGTATAAATGACACACAACAAATACCAACATTATAGACTTGCTGAAAGCCTATTTTCCTAAAGGTTATCGTAAATATATTTACCCTCTAAGATTCAAACCGGCCAGATTTTGACTCGACTTAGCAAAGCAGACTGCAGGTCATTGCACTCCAGGTAAGCTATAAATCAAGGTGACAGCTTCTCCACTTCAGTCGACTCTGGCGTCGTGTCGGTGATGTGTGATTATGCATAAAATCCGCCCGATTATATAGGTAGGTGAATTCTTAAGCAAGGCTTTTGGTTGGTTCCTGGCGGAGCAAGCTGATTGGTTTCCTGCAGTTTAGTACCTGGTCTCATACAGCCTAATTTTATTCAGTTTTAATCCGCCATCTTGCGTGAACATGATGGCCGTTAATTTATTCTGTCTCAGAGACTGGTGAACGTTGCTAGTTGATTGGTTGAAGCAAATCTGTATCTCGACATAGTGATTAACAAAGTAGTGGGTTACACTCGTTTCACGACATAGCCCCCTTCTTTCCTAGCTGTGACTTGTCATAGCTGACGTGTAAACCCCTGCTGTGGTTAATCCTTTTGCGTCTGTCCTTCCAGAGTACTAGGGTGTCGACTTAAAAAATCAGCTCCTACATTGTCTCTTCCCGGAATGTAATTCACGGTAAAGGAATAAGGCGCCAGAAGCAGACTCCACCTTAACAATCTCGAATTTAACTTTTTAGATGCAGCCAAGAATGTTAAAGGTTGGTGATCGCTTTGGACAATGAAGTGTGTCCCATACAAGTAAGGTGAAAATTTGTTGATGGACCAAATTAGAGCTAAACATTCTTTCTCTATGGTCGAGTAGTTCAACTCAGCTGCATTCAGCTTCCTACTGGCGTAGGCGACTGGTAAAAGTACCTCCGGCTGGGCTTTTGATTTCTGCAAGAGAGTTGCACCAATACCTATACTGCTAGCGTCCGTCCTTAATACAAATTCCTGTGTGATATCGGGTAGTGTAAGGATTGGTTTGCTGGTGAGTTTTTCTTTTAGCTCTGTGTAAGCTTTTTCACAATCAGCATTCCATTGGATTTTATCAGGCTGTCCTTTCTTCGTTAAGTTAGTTAATGGTGCACACAGAGAGTTAAAGTGGGGTATGTACTTCTGATAGAACCCACATAATGACACGAATGATCTCACATCTTTCTTCGTTTGAGGTTTGGGTGCCTTCTTTAACTTCTCTAAATTCTTTGGGTCAGGAGACATATGACCTGTAGAAATAGTGTGACCTAAGAATTCCAACTCCTTACAACCGATATAGCACTTGGTTGGACGTGCAGTCAATCCAGTGGCTCTCAGTCTGTCAAACAACATGGGGAGCGCTACTATATGCTCTTTAAATGTGTTTGTAGCAACAAGAATGTCATCCATAAAGTTAGTGATATGGGGATTTTGTAGAGGTTCCAGTAATTTCCTCATCATTCTTGACAAGATACTTGGAGCATTTTTCAGCCCAAAGGGTAGTACATTAAACTCGTAGTGTCCGTCTGATGTACTGAATGCCAGCATTTTCCTAACTTCTGGTTTCACTGGTATTTGGTAGTATCCCTTGCTTAGATCTACCTTCGATAAATACCTAGCCTTACTCAGTGTAGAGAACAGCTGGTTGGTGTCAGGTAATGGGTCCACCTGAGATTCTGTGATCGCATTAAGCTTCCGGTAGTCAATACATAACCTGTGTTCACCACTCGGTTTTCTCAATAGCACCACACTTGAGCTATAGGGAGAGTCTGACTTCGAGATAATTTTCTCCTTCAACAGATAATCAACTTCCTCCCTTAGTGCTTGGGCTTTCGCATAGGGTATAGGGTATGTTCTCATGCATACTGGGGTAGGGTCGGTAACCTTCATGTCGTACTCTAACAGATTCGTACGACCTGGCTTATCTGTGAGCACATCAGCATGGGTTTCCAACACTTTCTGAACCCTCTTCTTCTGCTCTGGAGTTAAATGTTCACTAATATTTACTTGAACATAATCCTCTGTAGTTGTGAGTGGATACTCCATAGAGTGAAGTGGTTCACCGTGCATTTCTGTTGCAATGGCTAGGGTCATGATATGTGCAACTTCTGATGATTCCTTGTCATAGTATTTTTTAAGAAGATTGACATGATATACCTTCTCCTTTCCTTTCTTGTCAATCTTATAATTGGTCCTGGAAAGTTTCTCCAGTATGACATAGGGTCCCTGCCATCCAATCTGCAATTTATTATTGCTGCTTGGCAACAGTAATAACACCTTTTCACCCACCTCCAGTTCCCTATCCTTTGCTTTTTTGTTGTAGTACGCAGCATGCTTCCTCCTGGCCTGTCTTAAGTTATCATTGGCCAGTTTCCAACCTGCTTTCAATCGAGATGTCAACTCGTTGACGTACTGGTATGAGGAAGTCACTGTTTCCTCTGCCTTTTCATCAGTCCATGTCCGCAGCAATGCTTCCAGTGGACCTTTTATTGGTCTTCCAAACAACAATGTAGCTGGAGCCAATCCAGTTGAATTGTGGGGTACTTCCCTATATGCAAATAGTGCAGCGGGTAAGTATGTATCCCAAGTATCAGGTTTTTCACTCGCCAGCTTTCTAAGGATTGAAATTAGCGTACCATTGAACCGCTCTACTTGACCGTTCCCTTGGGCATGGTAGGGACTACAATGATAGTGCCTGGCTTGAAATATCCTGAATACTTCTTGTGTTAGCTTTCCCTTAAACTGAGACCCATTGTCAGTCAATATCTGATGCGGGAAACCTAATCGGGTGAATATTGTCAACAGGGCCTCTGCCACATGCTTTGAATCTATAGCTGACATGGCCACTGCTTCTCCCCACATAGAGCAAGTATCAACCAAGGTTAAGATATATGCATTTCTCTTCTTGGTCCTAGTGAGGGGTCCAACAATATCCACTGCAACACGTTCAAAAGGGTTCCCATAATAGGCATTTCTCCCAGTGTTGCTGGTGCAGTCCTATGCTTAGGAGCTACTCTTTGGCATTCTGGACAGGATCTTACATATCTTTTTATGTCCTCTGTAATTCCTGGCCAAAAGTAGTGACAGGCTATCCTTTGTCCAGTGGCCCCTATTCCCATATGTCCACTGAAGGGTATAGCATGTCCTAGCGTCATAACCTTCTCCCTGTAAGATTTTGGCACTACAAGCTGTCCATGCCCTTTAGGTCCTGTTCCAGCTTTTCTGTATAGTAGGCCATTCTTCATATACAAGTCTCCTTTCTCTGGAGGGTTATGGGCTTTAGGCAATTTGCCAAAACAAGGCTTCAATGTGCTGTCTGCTGCTTGACTCTTTTTCGTCTCTTCTGGATGAGTATTGATAGGATTCTCCTCCATTTTCCTGGAGCTTTCCCTGGTCTGGACTGTTGCCATAACTACAGGTTTTATCGGTTCTCCAAGGAAAACATACCTACACCCCAAAATCAAAGGGTAAATAGGGTCATCCATCACTGCTGCTTTGATTTCTCCTTCCACATAGCGAGAACGTATGTTGATTCGAGCTATGGGTAGTGTCATGGTTCTTCCTCCCTTGATCGGTCCTCTGATTTCCACTGTTTCTGTGGTTATCTGGTCAGGACTCACTGTCACGTAGGTCTTTATATCATTAAATTGCCTACACCTTCTTCCTATTCTCTCACCCGCATCTTTTATTTTATTATCTTTCCTTACTTGTTTTTTCCTGTATTTTCGCATCACTCGTTTGCGAAAAATATTTTCTTCAGTATTCTCAAACTTTACCTTGTGTTTTTCTCATACTGGGATACGTAATTTTATTACATAGATGTCAGTCAGACGTGAAGTCGATTTAGTTGCAGTCCATCTCAGACATCGAGCCGACTTGGGTCTGTACCTTCAGATGACACGACACTCCTGAGTTAGATTCTCGACGTAAACGCGTGAGAATGCTAGGAGAGAGCCGACATCCGTCTGCATTTTCACCGGTCAACAACGTAGTTGCATCGGCCGAACGCTTAAGTAGGAGCGAATATTTACACCTTATAGTCGCAGTTTCAGACATCTGTCTGGAAATCCCAGCTGACACGGCTCACTGTTGGCCCGGTCAGCGTGAGATGCGAAGTAGTATAAGTGTCAGTTCAGAGTTTCGTCGAAATAGCTCCGGCGAAGTGTGAAAATCGCCCATGCACTGCAGACGGTTGTCTGAGATTGGCAACTGACACGCGTACATCTTGGTCAGTAGGTGGCAGTTACGACATGTTAGGAGTTAAACGTAGCTGTTATGAGAAGGGGGAGAGATCGGCGTGGGGGAGATAGTTCATCCTTTGTCTGGTTTAAAATATTAACCCACGTTTGAAACTATTTCATTTCACTCAGTAACTTTGCAGTTAGACTAGAACAACCTTCGTTCGATTTCTAAATAATCTCTGTAAATAGAGATGGCCTGTAGTTTGGTCGAAGTGGTTTAAGGTTCTTAGTACTTCTGTGTTTGAGGTAAATATTATTTATAATAGGTCTCTAGTACTTTGTGAAGTGATTAAGTGTTAAATCGCCGATTTCATTTTAAACTAGTTCTGTGTGCAGAGTGAATATTTTGATAGTTTGTTATTTCTTTAATCGACGAGTTGCAGTGGAAATACATAATAAATTATATCTTTAGCTTACTAAACTATTAGCTATAAGGAATTTAATTTAACGGCTAATACTCAGTCGAAACTGTTTTAATAGCAAACTTATAAATGCTAGACGCGACATCAGTGAGTAGTGACGGAATACGCACCATATTTCTAATTCCTGATGATCGATTTTTATATAACTTATTTCACGGGACGTTTTAAATATAAGTCAAGCTGTAGGCTTGTCGTGTAAAATGTAAGTTATATTGAGTACATATATGTAAATTATTTGATATATGTTTTTCCCCCATTTTTATATAGTGAAACGGTGGTACCCAACTTGCCAGCGTTTAGTACAGAGACATATTTGTGTGAAGCATAGACAGTTCCTATCTTTAACCACGTGGGTTTTTATTTGTTTCAAGTAACACTGGTCTGACAGTGCCTAGGCCATCAGAGAGAGACAATAATAGCAATCCCACTAACGGTTTCTAAAGACTAGAAATATATATTGGGCTTTTGAGCCAGTTCATATTGCTCCACCAATTTAAATGTACATGCTGTCTGGTGGCGAAAACATTACAAGAATAACATTAACATTCCGACAGAGATTGTGACTAGTATTGTGGTGACCAAATATAGTACCTTCCTGGAAGTAGACACCGATCTGACATTCCTTAATTCTAGAATCCAAAGCTAATGACATTGTGCTCTGCTAACTTTCGTGCCGGGACAAATTTTATGCGACTTAATCAGACATTCGGAAAAATAAGAACACCCAAGGAAATCGTTCCCTCAGACAGAGAGTCTTTTGGAACTGGGGATTTCTTGGCCGATGACTGCATTTTCGGGTCTGTGTGAAGGTCCTAGAATTATTATGTTCCCAGAGGCAGCGAGCAAAGTTGTGAGTATATATGTGCAAGAAAGGCCATGGCTGAATGAATGAGAGTACACAGGTCTGAGTGTTATTTTACCGGTGTATTATTGTCACCCATTTGCTGTCTTAACTTTTTTTTTTAACCTGCAGAATTTGTTACAAAATGCTAGAGTTTCTGTTTTCTTAGGTTAAATCAGATTTATCCAACTCTGTTCATATATTTACGAGAAAGAAAGAAATCTCTTAGACTCAACCCTACGTATCTATAACTCTTTCGGCCATCATCTGTTCTCTTAACGGGGCTGTGGGCTAAACCTAGAGTAAGATCTAACGGGCTATCATCCTTGTAGCATTTTTCTTGAATTTTATGACTATTTGTATATGTTTTTTTTCCTTGATGAAATTTTTTGGTGTTGTGAGAGATTTTTTTTTGATGATAATAATAAAAATCTCTCTTGAACAAAATCAGTGCGTTGGTCAGCTCGATCCCAATTATCTATATAATCATTGTTATAGATTTTCCAAGTCTGTGTGTTTAACTGTCGTCACGTGTATGTGCGTGCCTGTGAGTAGATAGAATTATATGTAATATATATGTGGTTTAGACTGTCGGACTCTGTAAAAACCGTCGTAGAGGATAGGTGAGAGAGAGAGAGAAGAATTCTTTTCGCTTTCAGCGACAGCCTCTATACCACAGTCTATCATCTCACCACTCGTGGAATCTATTTCATTTTTCTAACTCTCTCCGTGACTATCACTCATTCCAACCTATTCAGAAGGGACCAACCCAAGTCTTAATACTCCTATCCGAAGATCTACGACAAATGGTCGCTCGTTACCGGGAATTGAACCCAAAATCCGAAGATCTACGACAAATGTGGTCTCGTCCGACGGATTTTTGAACTTAGAATAGGAAGACGAGTACGACAAACGTGGACTCGTCTATCTGGATTTTGTACTTAAGATTCTTTATTCTATAATAGAGTAAGAGTGTGATGTCTTGTGAGTTTTGTATCTTTTAAAAATAATTTATCCCCTAGACTAACGATCTGTTTATGGGCGTGCTGACCACACAAACTGATAAGTTTTTTTTTCCACAGCATTAAGAAGCATTATACATTTGGTTTACAGGTTGATTTTGTTGGAATACATGTTAATTAATGATTTTGTAATACTAAACGCTGGTAAAGTTTTGTGAGTGTATAACATTCACAAGGGTTCTGAAGCAGGAAGGTGTTTGAACTAAAGTTAAGGAGTGCGTTTCGGACTATTTGTCCAGATTAATTGCCTCCCTCACCCTAACTGTCTTCAGGGGTAAACTTGATAGTGGATTTTAAAATTAAGGGATTATTTTTCTCTGTAATTTTGCAATAATTATTTTGCTTTTCCACTGTAGAAACTTAATTTTTTTCAGGGATTAATCTTAACTACCATTTAGTTGGCGTAGTCGTGTTTTGCATTAGGTGCTTTATTGCCGATAATAGCAGCGATAGTTAGATTTTATTTTGGAGGAGGTATCCCAGGGTTAAGGATATCATCTTTCGAATTTTTGGTATTTTTTTCTCCTAAGTGGTAGGAACCAGGTTATTCTTTTTCCTATTTTCTATCTCCACGTGTCTCAGTCACTGACATAATATGGCCGAGAGGGCAAAGCTTAGACAACTCATCAGGGACGAAGCGAGAGAGGAGGGACTGGAAGGAGAGGAAGGGAAAGCGTTTCTCAGAGACGAACTTGAGAGATATGATGCGGAGAGGAAAGAAGAAGAAGCTAGGAAGAAAGAAGCGGAAGACCGGCTATTACAGCAGAGGAAGATGGATGAGGAAATGGAAATCCGCAGGGAGAGAGAAAGAGAGAAGGAGAGACAGCATGAGGAAAGAGAAAATGAGCAACGACGACAGCATGAGCTGGCGCTTAAGACTCTAGAGTTCCAAAGCCGTGGTGCTGCCTCTACCTCCAGAAATGGAGAGTCTTCTCCTCATTCTTCCTTAACCGATCCTTCTAACAGTCAATCTCTTCACCTCACTGCTATGTCTTTTCCGCTAGAATCTTTCCCGTGTCCAAATGAGAAGATTGACACTTGGGTAGAAAAATTTGAGAAAATTGCAACTCTGTACGGTTTAGAGAGGTCGCGTTGGTACATGAAGCTTTCCCAGGCTTTGAAAAGTTCTGCGTATGATGTTTACGCCAAACTGGAAAGCAGTCAACAAGACAACTATGATCTGTTGAAGAAAGCGTTACTGGAGCGCTTTGAAATGAACGCTCGAAAATTTTTGCAACTGTTTCGCAACAGCCGGAAAGAGAATTCTGAAACTTTTCACCAGTTCTCGTCCCGTCTAAAGGGATATTTGACAAAGTGCCTTGAGCTCTCGCAGCTCCCCTCTACCTATGAAGGTCTTGAGGAATTTCTTTTAACAGAACAAATAAAGAACACATTGTCTGCAGATACCCGGAGATTTCTAGCTGAGCAGGGAGAGAAAAACTTGAAGACATCTTAGAGAAGTCTGAGCGTTACCATAATGCGCTGGCTGAACTACCGGCCACAAAGCGGAAACCGACAGAGGAGCATTTTGGAAAAAATAATCTAGATCAATCTTCTCATGCTTCGAATCAGAATAACCACAGAGAAACTGGACCTCAAAACCCCCCTCCTGAAAAATCCAAGTTCTACAAGAACAAGTACCCCAACCACCCCAAACAGTCTGATCAACCCGACCGCCTTGCATGACAGCGCAGCCAGAAAGGACAAGATGGCAAAGGGAGAACCCCTGAGCACGGGACATATGATCAGACCGAGCACACCGAGCCGAAACGCATCGGATGCTTATTAACAGTCTCGCAAGGCGGAATTATTGACAGTGATTTCCAACCTGTTGGGGATGGACCCTCAACGCGAGGTACTGTTACTTTGAACGGTTCTCAAACTTCTTGCTTATTTGACACGGGGCTTTCTTATGATTGCATTGTTGCCAGAAACCTGGTTAAACCCGGTCAAGAGACAGGAGAGACCGTCAAACTTTGTGGAGTTCGTAAGAGTGAGGCACCTACAGCGCTTCCCATTGCATTGGTGGAGATACACTCTGACTTTGTCAGAGGCGTGATCAAAGTGGCTGTTATGGATGATCCCATCTACCCAGTCATACTTGGCGGGAGATACGTGTGTATTGGGAAACCGGAAGAGCCGATTGTGGCAGCAGTAACTACAAGAGGGCAAACCAAGAAGGAACGGGAGCCTGCGCCGAATTTGTTACCCATGGAACTTAAAGAAGCGCAATACAAGGACCCTACTTTGGTACCCTGCTTTAGGAAACTGCCCATGGCTAAGGAACCCAAACAGCACGGAGACTCCTGTCACGTAGGTCTTTATATCATTAAATTGCCTACACCTTCTTCCTATTCTCTCACCCGCATCTTTTATTTTATTATCTTTCCTTACTTGTTTTTTCCTGTATTTTCGCATCACTCGTTTGCGAAAAATATTTTCTTCAGTATTCTCAAACTTTACCTTGTGTTTTTCTCATACTGGGATACGTAATTCTATTACATAGATGTCAGTCAGACGTGAAGTGCGATTTAGTTGCAGTCCATCTCAGACATCGAGCCGACTTGGGTCTGTACCTTCAGATGACACGACACTCCTGAGTTAGATTCTCGACGTAAACGCGTGAGAATGCTAGGAGAGAGCCGACATCCGTCTGCATTTTCACCGGTCAACAACGTAGTTGCATCGGCCGAACGCTTAAGTAGGAGCGAATATTTACACCTTATAGTCGCAGTTTCAGACATCTGTCTGGAAATCCCAGCTGACACGGCTCACTGTTGGCCCGGTCAGCGTGAGATGCGAAGTAGTATAAGTGTCAGTTCAGAGTTTCGTCGAAATAGCTCCGGCGAAGTGTGAAAATCGCCCATGCACTGCAGACGGTTGTCTGAGATTGGCAACTGACACGCGTACATCTTGGTCAGTAGGTGGCAGTTACGACATGTTAGGAGTTAAACGTAGCTGTTATGAGAAGGGCACAGTGGGCTGATCACCTGCTTGCCAACCAATCTGATTACGGAAACAATGATAGATTGTTTGGTCTGTTTTTGTTCCACAAAGACGCCACTAGGCGTGGTGGAAACAGCAATAGATTGATCAATTTGTTGTTGCCCTAAGATGCCACTAGGCGTACTGGCCACACACTGCTTTGCCGGTTGGTGGCTAAGGATGGAAGAAGAAGAAGAAAGAAGAAGTTATGAGAAGGGGGAGAGATCGGCGTGGGGGAGATAGTTCATCCTTTGTCTGGTTTAAAATATTAACCCGCGTTTGAAACTATTTCATTTCACTCAGTAACTTTGCAGTTAGACTAGAACAACCTTCGTTCGATTTCTAAATAATCTCTGTAAATAGAGATGGCCTGTAGTTTGGTCGAAGTGGTTTAAGGTTCTTAGTACTTCTGTGTTTGAGGTAAATATTATTTATAATAGGTCTCTAGTACTTTGTGAAGTGATTAAGTGTTAAATCGCCGATTTCATTTTAAACTAGTTCTGTGTGCAGAGTGAATATTTTGATAGTTTGTTATTTCTTTAATCGACGAGTTGCAGTGGAAATACATAATAAATTATATCTTTAGCTTACTAAACTATTAGCTATAAGGAATTTAATTTAACGGCTAATACTCAGTCGAAACTGTTTTAATAGCAAACTTATAAATGCTAGACGCGACATCAGTGAGTAGTGACGGAATACGCACCATATTTCTAATTCCTGATGATCGATTTTTATATAACTTATTTCACGGGACGTTTTAAATATAAGTCAAGCTGTAGGCTTGTCGTGTAAAATGTAAGTTATATTGAGTACATATATGTAAATTATTTGATATATGTTGTTTTTTTTGCCAGCGTTTAGTACAGAGACATATTTGTGTGAAGCATAGACAGTTTCTATCTTTAACCACGTGGGTTTTTTTGTTTGTTTCAAGTAACACTGGTCTGACAGTGCCTAGGCCATCAGAGAGAGACAGTAATAGCAATCCCACTAACGGTTTCTAAAGACTAGAAATATATATTGGGCTTTTGAGCCAGTTCATATTGCTCCACCAATTTAAATGTACATGCTGCCTGGCGGCGAAAATATTACAAGAATAACATGAACATTCCGACAGAGATTGTGACTAGTATTGTGGTGACCAAATATAGTACCTTCCTGGAAGTAGACACCGATCTGACATTCCTTAATTCTAGAATCCAAAGCTAATGACATTGTGCTCTGCTAACTTTCGTGCCGGGACAAATTTTATGCGACTTAATCAGACATTCGGAAAAATAAGAACACCCAAGGAAATCGTTCCCTGAGACAGAGAGTTTTTTGGAACTGGGGATTTCTTGGCCGATGACTGCATTT
This sequence comes from Oreohelix idahoensis, assembly GCA_024509875.1. Classification (NCBI taxonomy): domain Eukaryota; kingdom Metazoa; phylum Mollusca; class Gastropoda; order Stylommatophora; family Oreohelicidae; genus Oreohelix; species Oreohelix idahoensis. The sequence continues at coordinate 117,476 of JAMPIV010002570.1, read as the reverse complement.
TCGGGTCTGTGTGAAGGTCCTAGAATTATTATGTTCCCGGAGGCAGCGAGCAAAGTTGTGAGTATATATGTGCAAGAAAGGCCATGGCTGAATGAATGAGAGTACACAGGTCTGAGTGTTATTTTACCGGTGTATTATTGTCACCCATTTGCTGTCTTAACTTTTTTTTTAACCTGCAGAATTTGTTACAAAATGCTAGAGTTTCTGTTTTCTTAGGTTAAATCAGATTTATCCAACTCTGTTCATATATTTACGAGAAAGAAAGAAATCTCTTAGACTCAACCCTACGTATCTATAACTCTTTGGGCCATCATCTGTTCTCTTAACGGGGCTGTGGGCTAAACCAAGAGTAAGATCTAACGGGCTATCATCCTTGTAGCATTTTTCTTGAATTTTATGACTATTTGTATATGTTTTTTTTCCTTGATGAAATTTTTTGGTGTTGTGAGAGATTTTTTTTGATGATAATAATAAAAATCTCTCTTGAACAAAATCAGTGCGTTGGTCAGCTCGATCCCAATTATCTATATAATCATTGTTATAGATTTTCCAAGTCTGTGTGTTTAACTGTCGTCACGTGTATGTGCGTGCCTGTGAGTAGATAGAATTATATGTAATATATATGTGGTTTAGACTGTCGGACTCTGTAAAAACCGTCGTAGAGGATAGGTGAGAGAGAGAGAAGAATTCTTTTCGCTTTCAGCGACAGCCTCTATACCACAGTCTATCATCTCACCACTCGTGGAATCTATTTCATTTTTCTAACTCTCTCCGTGACTATCACTCATTCCAACCTATTCAGAAGGGACCAACCCGAGTCTTAATACTCCTATCCGAAGATCTACGACAAATGGTCGCTCGTTACCGGGAATTGAACCCAAAATCCGAAGATCTACGACAAATGTGGTCTCGTCCGACGGATTTTTGAACTTAGAATAGGAAGACGAGTACGACAAACGTGGACTCGTCTATCTGGATTTTGTACTTAAGATTCTTTATTCTATAATAGAGTAAGAGTGTGATGTCTTGTGAGTTTTGTATCTTTTAAAAATAATTTATCCCCTAGACTAACGATCTGTTTATGGGCGTGCTGACCACACAAACTGATAAGTTTTTTTTTCCACAGCATTAAGAAGCATTATACATTTGGTTTACAGGTTGATTTTGTTGGAATACATGTTAATTAATGATTTTGTAATACTAAACGCTGGTAAAGTTTTGTGAGTGTATAACATTCACAAGGGTTCTGAAGCAGGAAGGTGTTTGAACTAAAGTTAAGGAGTGCGTTTCGGACTATTTGTCCAGATTAATTGCCTCCCTCACCCTAACTGTCTTTAGGGGTAAACTTGATAGTGGATTTTAAAATTAAGGGATTATTTTTCTCTGTAATTTTGCAATAATTATTTTGCTTTTCCACTGTAGAATCTTAATTTTTTTCAGGGATTAATCTTAACTACCATTTAGTTGGCGTAGTCGTGTTTTGCATTAGGTGCTTTATTGCCGATAATAGCAGCGATAGTTAGATTTTATTTTGGAGGAGGTATCCCAGGGTTAAGGATATCATCTTTCGAATTTTTGGTATTTTTTTCTCCTAAGTGGTAGGAACCAGGTTATTCTTTTTCCTATTTTCTATCTCCACGTGTCTCAGTCACTGACATAATATGGCCGAGAGGGCAAAGCTTAGACAACTCATCATGGACGAAGCGAGAGAGGAGGGACTGGAAGGAGAGGAAGGGAAAGCGTTTCTCAGAGACGAACTTGAGAGATATGATGCGGAGAGGAAAGAAGAAGAAGCTAGGAAGAAAGAAGCGGAAGACCGGCTATTACAGCAGAGGAAGATGGATGAGGAAATGGAAATCCGCAGGGAGAGAGAAAGAGAGAAGGAGAGACAGCATGAGGAAAGAGAAAATGAGCAACGACGACAGCATGAGCTGGCGCTTAAGACTCTAGAGTTCCAAAGCCGTGGTGCTGCCTCTACCTCCAGAAATGGAGAGTCTTCTCCTCATTCTTCCTTAACCGATCCTTCTAACAGTCAATCTCTTCACCTCACTGCTATGTCTTTTCCGCTAGAATCTTTCCCGTGTCCAAATGAGAAGATTGACACTTGGGTAGAAAAATTTGAGAAAATTGCAACTCTGTACGGTTTAGAGAGGTCGCGTTGGTACATGAAGCTTTCCCAGGCTTTGAAAAGTTCTGCGTATGATGTTTACGCCAAACTGGAAAGCAGTCAACAAGACAACTATGATCTGTTGAAGAAAGCGTTACTGGAGCGCTTTGAAATGAACGCTCGAAAATTTTTGCAACTGTTTCGCAACAGCCGGAAAGAGAATTCTGAAACTTTTCACCAGTTCTCGTCCCGTCTAAAGGGATATTTGACAAAGTGCCTTGAGCTCTCGCAGCTCCCCTCTACCTATGAAGGTCTTGAGGAATTTGTTTTAACAGAACAAATAAAGAACATATTGTCTGCAGATACCCGGAGATTTCTAGCTGAGCAGGGACAGAAAAACTTGAAGACATCTTAGAGAAGTCTGAGCGTTACCATAATGCGCTGGCTGAACTACCGGCCACAAAGCGGAAACCGACAGAGGAGCATTTTGGAAAAAATAATCTAGATCAATCTTCTCATGCTTCGAATCAGAATAACCACAGAGAAACTGGACCTCAAAACCCCCCTCCTGAAAAATCCAAGTTCTACAAGAACAAGTACCCCAACCACCCCAAACAGTCTGATCAACCCGACCGCCTTGCATGACAGCGCAGCCAGAAAGGACAAGATGGCAAAGGGAGAACCCCTGAGCACGGGACATATGATCAGACCGAGCACACCGAGCCGAAACGCATCGGATGCTTATTAACAGTCTCGCAAGGCGGAATTATTGACAGTGATTTCCAACCTGTTGGGGATGGACCCTCAACGCGAGGTACTGTTACTTTGAACGGTTCTCAAACTTCTTGCTTATTTGACACGGGGCTTTCTTATGATTGCATTGTTGCCAGAAACCTGGTTAAACCCGGTCAAGAGACAGGAGAGACCGTCAAACTTTGTGGAGTTCGTAAGAGTGAGGCACCTACAGCGCTTCCCATTGCATTGGTGGAGATACACTCTGACTTTGTCAGAGGCGTGATCAAAGTGGCTGTTATGGATGATCCCATCTACCCAGTCATACTTGGCGGGAGATACGTGTGTATTGGGAAACCGGAAGAGCCGATTGTGGCAGCAGTAACTACAAGAGGGCAAACCAAGAAGGAACGGGAGCCTGCGCCGAATTTGTTACCCATGGAACTTAAAGAAGCGCAATACAAGGACCCTACTTTGGTACCCTGCTTTAGGAAACTGCCCATGGCTAAGGAACCCAAACAGCACGGAGACTCCTGTCACGTAGGTCTTTATATCATTAAATTGCCTACACCTTCTTCCTATTCTCTCACCCGCATCTTTTATTTTATTATCTTTCCTTACTTGTTTTTTCCTGTATTTTCGCATCACTCGTTTGCGAAAACTATTTTCTTCAGTATTCTCAAACTTTACCTTGTGTTTTTCTCATACTGGGATACGTAATTTTATTACATAGATGTCAGTCAGACGTGAAGTGCGATTTAGTTGCAGTCCATCTCAGACATCGAGCCGACTTGGGTCTGTACCTTCAGATGACACGACACTCCTGAGTTAGATTCTCGACGTAAACGCGTGAGAATGCTAGGAGAGAGCCGACATCCGTCTGCATTTTCACCGGTCAACAACGTAGTTGCATCGGCCGAACGCTTAAGTAGGAGCGAATATTTACACCTTATAGTCGCAGTTTCAGACATCTGTCTGGAAATCCCAGCTGACACGGCTCACTGTTGGCCCGGTCAGCGTGAGATGCGAAGTAGTATAAGTGTCAGTTCAGAGTTTCGTCGAAATAGCTCCGGCGAAGTGTGAAAATCGCCCATGCACTGCAGACGGTTGTCTGAGATTGGCAACTGACGCGCGTACATCTTGGTCAGTAGGTGGCAGTTACGACATGTTAGGAGTTAAACGTAGCTGTTATGAGAAGGGGGAGAGATCGGCGTGGGGGAGATAGTTCATCCTTTGTCTGGTTTAAAATATTAACCCACGTTTGAAACTATTTCATTTCACTTAGTAACTTTGCAGTTAGACTAGAACAACCTTCGTTCGATTTCTAAATAATCTCTGTAAATAGAGATGGCCTGTAGTTTGGTCGAAGTGGTTTAAGGTTCTTAGTACTTCTGTGTTTGAGGTAAATATTATTTATAATAGGTCTCTAGTACTTTGTGAAGTGATTAAGTGTTAAATCGCCGATTTCATTTTAAACTAGTTCTGTGTGCAGAGTGAATATTTTGATAGTTTGTTATTTCTTTAATCGACGAGTTGCAGTGGAAATACATAATAAATTATATCTTTAGCTTACTAAACTATTAGCTATAAGGAATTTAATTTAACGGCTAATACTCAGTCGAAACTGTTTTAATAGCAAACTTATAAATGCTAGACGCGACATCAGTGAGTAGTGACGGAATACGCACCATATTTCTAATTCCTGATGATCGATTTTTATATAACTTATTTCACGGGACGTTTTAAATATAAGTCAAGCTGTAGGCTTGTCGTGTAAAATGTAAGTTATATTGAGTACATATATGTAAATTATTTGATATATGTTGTTTTTTTTTGCCAGCGTTTAGTACAGAGACATATTTGTGTGAAGCATAGACAGTTCCTATCTTTAACCACTTGGGGTTTTTTTGTTTGTTTCAAGTAACACTGGTCTGACAGTGCCTAGGCCATCAGAGAGAGACAGTAATAGCAATCCCACTAACGGTTTCTAAAGACTAGAAATATATATTGGGCTTTTGAGCCAGTTCATATTGCTCCACCAATTTAAATGTACATGCTGCCTGGCGGCGAAAATATTACAAGAATAACATTAACATTCCGACAGAGATTGTGACTAGTATTGTGGTGACCAAATATAGTACCTTCCTGGAAGTAGACACCGATCTGACATTCCTTAATTCTAGAATCCAAAGCTAATGACATTGTGCTCTGCTAACTTTCGTGCCGGGACAAATTTTATGCGACTTAATCAGACATTCGGAAAAATAAGAACACCCAAGGAAATCGTTCCCTGAGACAGAGAGTTCAGTACGTCTTTTGGAACTGGGGATTCCTTGGCCGATGACTGCATTTTCAGGTCTGTGTGAAGGTCCTAGAATTATTATGTTCCCAGAGGCAGCGAGCAAAGTTGTGAGTATATATGTGCAAGAAAGGCCATGGCTGAATGAATGAGAGTACACAGGTCTGAGTGTTATTTTACCGGTGTATTATTGTCACCCATTTGCTGTCTTAACTTTTTTTTAACCTGCAGAATTTGTTACAAAATGCTAGAGTTTCTGAATTCTTAGGTTAAATCAGATTTATCCAACTCTGTTCATATATTTACGAGAAAGAAAGAAATCTCTTAGACTCAACCCTACGTATCTATAACTCTTTGGGCCATCATCTGTTCTCTTAACGGGGCTGTGGGCTAAACTTAGAGTAAGATCTAACGGGCTATCATCCTTGTAGCATTTTTCTTGAATTTTATGACTATTTGTAAATGTTTTTTTTCCTTGATGAAATTTTTTGGTGTTGAGAGATTTTTTTTGATGATAATAATAAAAATCTCTCTTGAACAAAATCAGTGCGTTGGTCAGCTCGATCCCAATTATCTATATAATCATTGTTATAGATTTTCCAAGTCTGTGTGTTTAACTGTCGTCACGTGTATGTGCGTGCCTGTGAGTATATGTGGTTTAGACTGTCGGACTCTGTAAAAACCGTCGTAGAGGATAGGTAAGAGAGAGAGAAGAATTCTTTTCGCTTTCAGCGACAGCCTCTATACCACAGTCTATCATCTCACCACTCGTGGAATCTATTTCATTTTTCTAACTCTCTCCGTGACTATCACTCATTCCAACCTATTCAGAAGGGACCAACCCAAGTCTTAATACTCCTATCCGAAGATCTACGACACTCACTAGAGAAGAACACACAACTGAATCAAAGTTCAATCCTGTGTCATATAAACACAGTACTTGAGTGCCATTCACGGTCACTTCCTCACAGACAGGGGGATGAGGGAAGTCTTTCTGACTTACTGCCATTTTCTTCCTTCCCTGATTCCCTGTTGTAAGACATGCAGCATGATGAGGAGGATTCTTCCTTCTGCAGTCCGCAGTATTGTGGTTACTCATTAGACAAGTTTTACACCACTTTCCTTCCTTCCGGTAAGGTGTCTTATCAGATCTTAGAGGGTTTTTGTCCTTTTGGTCAAACCTTTGTTTGTTCCTTGTGGTATGGTCCTTTTGTTCATATTTGGTATAGTTTAATGATGATTTGAAGTTTTCACCCTGCTTCTTCTTATTTCCTAATAATTCTGCCTGAGCTGCTTGATATCTCTCAGCAACAGTTACAATATCTTCGAATCTCTCTGCTCCTTGTTCCATGATAAACTTCCTAATTTCTTGAGGCATGGACTCTTTCACTTGCTCCATCATTATCATTTCTTTCAGATCCTGACACTTTCCTAAACTACTCCATTTTTCCAAATAAGTTTCCAGTCTAGCAAAGAATTGGTGATAGTTTTCTCCTGGAAGAAGTTTAGCGGTTCGGAATTTCTTTCTATATGATTCTGAGTTCTTTTCATATCTCACAAGCAGTGCCTGCTTCAGGATTTCATAATCTTCCTGGTCATCTCTTGAGAGCTTCAAATATACATCGTAGGCAACACCTCTCAATCCCTGAGCTAGTTTAAGACTCCACTTTTCTTTCACTAAGCCATAGGTAGTGGCAAGTCTTTCGTATCTATCCAGGTACGACTCAATGGCGTCTTCTTTCTCAGCAAATGGGTCCAGATGAAAATTCATGGCCCCACTTGAGGTGCTCTGGATGGAGCTATTCTCAGAGTGAAGTGAGGTACCACCATTATTGCCAATATTTGCCTGAATTTCAAGCTCTTTTAATCTCAACTTATGGTCTCTTTCTGCTTGTAATTTCCTTTCCTCAGCTTCAGCCTCCCATTTCTTGGCTTCAATTTCTAATCTTTTGGTTTCTCTCTCAGCTTCCAGTCTTTTATCTTCTCTCTCAGCTTCCAGTCTTTTGGCTTCTCTTTCAGCTTCCAGTCTTTTGGCTTCTCTTTCAGCTTCTAGCCTTTTGTCTTCTCTCTGAGCTTCCAGTCTTTTGTCTTCTGCTTGCAACCGCCTTTCTTCAGCCTCTAATTGCAACTTTCTTTCTTCCCTATCCATGTGTTTGTCCACTTCTGTTGTGATATACTGAGTGAGAGCATCACCTGTCATATTTAATTCCTTACCCATCTGCATGATCGCAGTTCTGAACTTCACTAGATCAGCCATGGCGTTACTTAGATAGGGTATGTATATTTACTATAACCAAATTATTGTAATTAAACTTAATTACTTTAAATGAACAAAAGATTTCCGTGCAACTTTGTGAGCATCAACTATTTACTGAGTACTAAATGGTACTCCTCCTAAGAAAATAATTTTTTTAAAATCCTAAAATAGAATTTTTTTCCCAAAAATCTGTTTCTTATGTTATCTATGGGTGGCACAAGATAGAATGTAGATAGGTGAATAGACTAAGTATGGCTCAAGATATACAGAAATATCCCAGGAATGAGCCCCCAGTGTGGCGTGAGGTTTTATTTGGCTCACAGAAATAGAATTTCTGCAGAAAATGGTGAAGTCCCAGTGTCTGAGAGGACTACTGGTATCAAAAATTAGTACGGCTGTGAATGATCTGATCTCGAAACAATAGTAGAGAGGAGACCGACATAAAGTGCCACCTCCGCTGTGTAACTAACTGTGATATTAAAAAAACAAGGAAACAGATTTTACTTAACAATGATAAAATTGACAAGTCGTTCAAATACAATTTCCTTATTATTTATTTAGTATATACACTATCTACTCTTGTGCTGAAGGGTGAATGTTGAAAATGGAATGTAATGAATTTGTAAGTTTACATATGATTTACAAATATTTATATTTATATAGATACGTAAATATATTATAACATGTTTTCCAATTATAGGAACAAAAATTATATCAGCTGTGCTGTTATTCAATTATAGTACATGTATCAGCTGTGCTGTTAATTAAGGATATAACGTTTATCAGCTATGCTGTTATTTACGCATAATTTATCCACTATGATCTTATTATTGTCTCTTGCTACGCTAATTCACGTTTTCTTCATTGACTTAGATTTTGCTCACAATGCCGACAGAAATGGTACTAATGTGTACTCATCTCTTACAAGTGCTGTCCTTCTTGGTTTGGTTGACACAAAACACCAGCTGTTGATCGTTTCGTTAGCCCACCCAAGACTGAGGGGGACTAAAGATGTAGAGTCTTGACAACCTCTATGCTCCTGCGGAGTTCCAGGCAGCTGTATTGACGACCCACGATCTCAGTTTTTATGACACGTATAAAACCTGTAACAAGCAAAAATAGGGGCTAATTTCTGTCCTCAAGCCCACCTATTTCTATTGTATATGATATGAGCGTGTCTCAGTGTCTGCATGTAGGATGAATGACAACATGGCTCAGTATGATTTAGCAATAGCGAGACAAGACAGGTGTCTACTTGCAAAACATTCTTTCTGATAAACTAATACATGGATATCATTCAATAGTATAAATTCAATGCATGAATACATTCAATAATATAAATTCAATACATGAATAAATCCAATAATATGTACACCTAGGTGTGATACAACCATTTTCTTCCCCCTATAATATACCAGGCCCTCTCTGACGAGTGCTATAATATATCCTAACAATAACGTTATGTTCTTATGATAGGAGTATATGCGACGAGGACTGTTTGGTGATATATCAGGTTGGAGTTATATGGGACAATAGTTTGGAGTTAGACGAGACAATAGATTGAGTCCTAACAAGGACTGTTTTGGTTATATTGCAGTTGGTCTGAAATAATAGATTGAAGTATAGGAGACAATAGGTTGAGTCCTAACAAGGACTGTTTTGGTTATATGGCAGTTGGTCTTATCTGAGATAATAGACTGAAGTATAGGAGACAATAGGTTGAGTCCTAACAAGGACTGTTTTGGTTATATGGCAGTTGGTCTTATCTGAGATAATAGACTGAAATATAGGAGACAATAGGTTGAGTCCTAACAAGGACTGTTTTGGTTATATGGCAGTTGGTCTTATCTGAGATAATAGACTGAAGTCATGTGAGACAATAGATTGAGTTATAGGAGACAATAGATTGAGGTATGAGTCCTATTAGTCTTCGTCTATTCAATCATAATAGGAAATACAATCATTATACTTAATCCCCCAAGATACAATCAGTAACCTGATAGGTAGTATAAATGACACACAACAAATACCAACATTATAGACCTGCTGAAAGCCTATTTTCCTAAAGGTTATCGTAAATATATTTACCCTCTAAGATTCAAACCGGCCAGATTTTGACTCGACTTAGCAAAGCAGACTGCAGGTCATTGCACTCCAGGTAAGCTATAAATCAAGGTGACAGCTTCTCCACTTCAGTCGGTCGGTATCTCTGGCGTCGTGTCGGTGATGTGTGATTATGCATAAAATCCGCCCGATTATATAGGTAGGTGAATTCTTAAGCAAGGCTTTTGGTTGGTTCCTGGCGGAGCAAGCTGATTGGTTTCCTGCAGTTTAGTACCTGGTCTCATACAGCCTAAATTTATTCAGTTTTAATCCGCCATCTTGCGTGAACATGATGGCCGTTAATTTATTCTGTCTCAGAGACTGGTGAACGTTGCTCGTTGATTGGTTGAAGCAAATCTGTATCTCGACATAGTGATTAACAAAGTAGTGGGTTACACTCGTTTCACGACAATGTTTCCAGACTGTGACATACATGTCTCCACACCCTGCAATTCATGTCTCCAGACTGTGGCATACATGTCTTCACACTGTGCCATACACACGATCTGACTCACTTCTTCACACAATCCACGTCACAGTACAATTAACATGCATACAATTTATTCTTGGTGCATTTCGGTGCACACAACTAATTATTCTGAACCATTTACCGTTGTGCGCACCGAAATGCAAATCACATACCTCATCACACTCTTCTACATGTGTTTTTGAGATATTCGTCTATTTATTTTACATTTGAGGTTCCAGAAAAAGAACTGCATTGTAATGTTATCGTCTGTTTTTATCAATGGGTGTCCTATTTAGCGTCATCGTCTTTTCTCGCCTCCTGCTTCACTGATAATAACATGGTGTGGCTGGTCGTTCAAAGGTGTAGCCCGACTGTAGAAATAGAATGTATTAAAGAGCGTATCAAACCTTTCCCTGAATGACCCAATGAAAATGGCTCGTAATAATGGGTGAAGGTTTCCATAAGATAGTGAGTTTCAAGAAGAGAGATAGTGAAGAAGATGCAGCAAATGAAATTCCTCTTGTATAAGAAAGAAACAGTGATAATTTCAGAGGGGACTAGGTCTGCTGGCCACCTTGATTCTTGTGATACATGTTGACAATAATTTAATACGATAAGCCTCCGTAAAATAGTAGAAAACAAATAACCAGACACATATAATAACAATCAATGCACTACACACTGGACACGGAAGTTGCAGTGGAAAAACAAAGAAACGTTATTTATTAATAATTAAAAGTCGATGATTGTATGTACACTGAATGAATGAATGACGTTACAAAATTAAGTGAATAAAACAACGGATGTGTGAGAGTACTGTTACAGCCGCTAGTGTGAGTGTGTTAAATTTGACAGTTTGTGTCACTACTGAATCATTATGATTACATGTAGGAGAGTAGTGAGTTCCAGTGCAGATATCAACTTAGCTGAGATGTCCAGCGTCGAATCTGCTTATGGTTTCTGGTTTTAGCTTGGTGATGTTAGGCAGCTCACTGTGACTATGCCTTCCTTCCAATGTTCAAAGTCATTCGAGGTCACTCTCTGACTCAGGAAACAAGATCAAGTCTAGGGTTGCCTGGCTCTTCCCTTTAACCACAGGATAAATGTAGATTTTGTGTCTTTCCTAGTTCGAACTTGATAGGAAATAAAAAGAAACACCGAGGCGCCGTAATTGATCCCATGTTTAAGAGGGTTTTTACGTACCTGTTCATTCCTAACATAATTCAATTTTTAAAATACCGAATAGTGACAATAACCTATTAGGCTTCTGGTTTCATTGGCAACCAATTTACAGTAGTGATCTGAAAGATGTCTGTCAATCTCCCAACTTGTTCTTTTTCTTACACAATCTCTGTTGAGCTGTCAATACCTTCACAGTTGTTGTCTTGACACTAACGTCTCTCCACCATTGTGAGCTCAGTAATATAAAAATTCCTAAAAGTTTATCAATAGCCATACATCCTAAACATAAGTGAATTTAATAGCCGTAGCTAATGGTCCTGTTATGACTGCATAATATAAAGATAGGTGATACCAATACATTTCCCATTAATTATTCATATAATTTACAGCAGGTAAAATTTGTCAGTTTCCTGATATACAATAGAGTAATGCGATGCCGACAAAGTACATCGACATATATATCATACGTTATTGGGGTCTAAACACCTATATAACACGTAAGCACCAATTATACCACAAAGGTTATAAATTACAAGTCATATATGAATTATACATAATATACAAAAGGAACATAAAATAGAAACTACCCACTCAGCAAGAATTCTTTCTAGGGCTGGCAAAGACGGTTAAATGCTATCTGTTACTCTTGCCTATACTCTGAATTGACCCCAGACTTGGCAAAGCAGTAGTTAAGAATGAGAGTTTTGTCTCCCCATATAAAGAGTTTGTCGTACAAAGAAGAATTTCGCTAGTAATTATGTTGGCAATTTGTTAGCGATTTGCATTTCGTGAGACCGAATCAGACCTACCTTTTATTCTAGAAAAGAGTGTAAGGTGTACGATTTCCTCCAAGTTAATAAGATGATACTTTTAATTAGTACACGACTACTGTAAATGTCAGATAGAATTTATTACCGTTTTTATGGGCATTCGCTTACACAAAAAGTCATTACAATAACTGGCTGTAACTATACCCTTCTGCTACAGAAAGAAATAACTAAGGGGCGTTACCCTGGTGTTATACAACATTTGGAAGTTAATTGGTTTTTCCCAGAATGAAGAATGCATCGAATTTGTAACCCAAGTCCTGGTATTTATCGTAGATTTAGCACTGGTAATTTTATCATACAATACAATCCTTCTATTCCGCGCCAGCAACCCCCTTTTTTTAAATCAGTAACTTTTTTGTTATTGTTTTCATTGTTCTCCGTGTTTCAGAGCCAAACAATAGGACTCACTTGACATGTGAATTAAAGCTACTTTTCTGCGTGTGTTTTGATTTAATTTATGATATTTCCATATATCTCACAATGTATGAACAACCTCTCGTATTTTATGTATAAATATTTTAATATCGGTGTCCGTTCTTCCAAATTTATTTGTGCTATCACCAAGATATAAGTCGACATCTTCCACGGATGTTCCGTGCTGTGCAGTTTCTTTATTCCACTTGTCGAACCCCTGTGATCTACAGAAACGTATCGTAGTTTTATCAGAATATTCACATCACATGAAACTAGAAAAAAAATGTATTATATAACAGTGTCAGGTACACAATCTTTAAAACATCAGTAAAGAAGATTAAATTTAACCAAAATCTGATCAGGTTTAAAGTAAATGGCGCCAAAAAAACTCGGTTTCCGCGGAAGACACTGGAGAAAGTTCACAGAGTGTACGCCATTCTTACAGATACGTTCAAACTCAGCAGGACATTCGTTTTCTTGTGTAATATGATAAACACACAAAAAAATCACGTGTAGGACCTGACTTGTGTTGCAAAAAGCACATAGAAGACCTAATACTACATCTGCATAATGTCTTACTGGTGTAAATATGACTCCTGCTTGAAGATATTAATAAAATAACAAACAAATGGAAAACAGCGGGTCTCAGAACCCGTGTCAGATAATGCATTTCATAACCTGAGTATTTGTAATGCAAAGGTGTGAAATGTCCCCGTCAGTATATAATATATGTACACACGTTTCAAAGAAAGAAGAGCGTGAAACACACACACAACACATACATACAAAGGAAAGGAAAAATAAACCCACGTTGTCATTGAGATAATTTATATCAAAGCGGGAGAATAAGGAACACGGTGCATAGGACTGGTTTATTTTCCTTTGTACCAACTTCAGAAACAGTGTCAACAGCGCGCTGAACCATATCACAAAAACTCATTATATCATATAAACAAACTACAAAGAAGACCAACTCAACTTTCTGGGGGCAAAAGAAAAAGGAAAGGTTTTGTTGGGTTTTTTTACCCCAGCAGAAACTTATAGGACGAAGAAGTTCGATAATATAATTTAAAATATATATATCCATGGTGATTGAGTAGTCCCTTTTTATTCTTAAATGTATGATATATATATATATATATATATATATATATATATATATATATATATATATATATATATATATATATATATATATATATATATATCTTCACTTGTATCCATTGTATATACAAGAGACAAACACCAATGCCATGAGCAATAATTGTTTTTTTATTGCTACGAAACGTAAATGATGCACTGACCACGTAACTGATGCACTGACCACGTAACTTATGCACTGACCACATAATTGATGCACTGACCACGTAACTGACGTCTTCTTCTTCTTCTTCTTAGATCCTTAACCACCGACCGTCAAAGCAGTCAGTGGCCATCACTCCTAGTGGCGTCTTGTAGAGCAACAACAAATTGATTCCGCTTTGCTCGGTCGGTGGCCATCCTTCGTACAGTGCCCCAACTCTGGTTCATTCTTTGCATCTCAGCCTCCACAGTCCTCCGCCAAGTTGTTTTTGGTCGGCCTCTCTTTCGTTTTCCTTCAGGGGTCCAAAGCAAAGCTGTTCTTGTGATAATTTATTGTTGTTTCCGTAACTTCATTGTTTTTTTTTTTTACATAGACAGGGATGTCAGCCCTATGCTAAAACCCCCAACCTGGAGGACCAGGGTACCAGCTTTTGTCTGACCCTTACCCACACAGACCAGTCCAGCTTGGTTGAACCTACCAGGAGTAAATCTCCCACTGGCATAGCTCTGGAGATTGTCAGGGTACGCAAGCTGCAATACCGCTACAAGGTATAGGTACCATTGACGGCAGGTAACTGACGTACTGACTATGTAATTGATGTACTGACCATAGTAACTGATGCACTGACCACGTAACTGATGTACTGACCTCGTAACTGATGGACTGTCCATGTAATTGATGTACCGTACTGACCATATAATTGATGTACTGACCATAGTAACTGATGCTCTGACCATCTAACTGATGTACTGACCTCGTAACTGATGCACTGACCACGTAACTGGTACACTGACCATCTAATTGCGAAGGATACAAATTGAAATAGCTGAAGATTTAATGCTTTATTCAGGTTCTTTCTCTCTCTCTATCTCTCTCTATTTCGCTCTTTCCATATCTATCTATCTATCTATCTATCTATCTATCTATCTATCTATCTATCTATCTATCTATCTATCTATCTATCTATCTATCTATCTATCTATCTATCTATCTATCTATCTATCTATCTATCTATCTATCTATCTATCTATCTATCTATCTATCTATCTATCTATCTATCTATCTATCTATCCATCCATCCATCCATCCATCCATCCATCCATCCATCCATCCATCTATCTATCTATCTATCTATCTATCTATCTATCTATCTATCTATCTATCTATCTATCTATCTATCTATCTATCTATCTATCTATCTATCTATCTTCTCTCTCTATCTCTCTCTATCTCTCTCTGTCTATCTATCTCTATCTCTCTCTCTCTCTCTCTGTTAGAAATGTGAATTTTTTTTTTTTACTGCTCAAAGACTTTACCTGCCACAGAAGTGCGTAAGAAAGTGTTATTATTATTATTTCATTTTCCACCAAGAATGTATGGACATAAGCGAGAATGTGTTTATGTAATTTTTGTATTGATGATTGATGACACATTAAAAAATACAGATTAATTGTAGACGGATTGACCGCATGAGTGAGTGTCGGTATACAGAATTTATTTATTTTTATTTATTGTTTTATTTATTTTATTTTATTATTACTTTTTTCCCCCAATTACTAGCTTGTTTGTTTCAACAACAAAAAATACTCATTTTTTTTATTATGATTGCATACTGTAAATTAATGCTGTTATGGTAACTTTATAATGTTGCATGCCTTTAAATTAATGCTTAAAGCATCATGTGGGAATGAAAGGATATAGTATGCAAGATTAATGAGAGTGGAAGGGCAGAATGTTAGACGGGCCTGCGCGCCCAATTCTTTACCCTTCGAAAATAAAGTTCGTTCGTTCGTTCGTTTTCTCTTTTCTCTCTCTCTCTCTTTTTCTCTCTCGTGATTAGAATAACTGAATCTTAAGTGTGATATTTCAGGCATATTCTCTTTGGAGCTCATATGTGCACTGCACAGAGAATACAGATCAGGTGATGTTACACATCCCTGCCTAACACCTTGTTTAATCTACTGAAACTCTAATTTGGTTCGCAATTCTTGTAGCCTCTCTTTGTAGCCAGCATATTCAGTTCATTATTAATCAGCGATTTAAAAGAGTTGTGACAGAATGGATTCCATCTCACTGTAGCATTCCCGGCAATGAAGAGGCTAACATATTTGCAAAGTGAGGTGGAAATCTACCTTAGCTTGATGCAAGCATAACTCTCGAAGAGGCAAAGCGTATTGTCAGAAGCAGATACAGGAGCAGGTGGGATACAGAAACCATCCAGGACACACACACACAAAATAAATGATGCATATTACCGGGTCAGCAGAAGAGACAATGTGGTAATCTTTAGACTCTGCCCGGACCAAAACAGACAGGGATATCATCTATTCAACAAACTAAAGATACGAACTACCGATGAGTGTGTATCTGTGGCATCGATAAAATGAGTGCTGAACATCTGCTTCATAGATGCCCAACTTGTGGGGAACAGAAAAGAAACTATAACCGTTACCAGTACCATTTCTGTATGTGGCGTCGGAGTTATCATAAATGAAGTCCGTTTTACGCTCTTTTACATTAAGTTGTCTAGGGTTAGGAATTATATGGCCTCCAAGGCTCACGCATAAACGTGACACAGTCAATGCAAATAAAGGCTTTGAAAATAGGCAACATACTGATAATAATCCTGACTACCAAATTCCATTGGTATTTTCCATATTTATTTTACACAAAGAATCCACATATGACATCATAATTTCCAGCAGGCATTAATAGATCCAACCAATATATCAGGTAATTTAAGTACACTTCCGTGACACTGATCAATACACTTTAAAATGGGTTCCTCCTGGAACACGTTTCAGACATCGCCTTCCCATCAAAGGGGTAAACAAATCATGCTCAAGTTACTACACAAAACATTCGCACGTCATATGTGAAGCCTACATGGCTGCAGTACACAGTAGTGCCGCGCCACCAGCACCACAGTCATCATCATGAGTTCTCATAGGTGGCGTGCAATAGCCAACGCCACATATTACCCCCGCCCGTCTGACTGAAAACTTGATGTTTTCAGTAGAGAGGAGGGAAATGACCATACAGTCACTCAACCTCTGAAAACAATGAAAAACAAACATTGGCATCATCAAAGCCAGCTACATAAGGAGAATTAAGTTACGTAATTACCTACGTAGACAAAAAATGTTTTTCCCTCAAGGATACGCATACAGAAAATTACGATATGCATGATAAGCAAATAATGAATATGATAAATTGCCTAAATGAAGAATTCAAAGAGAAACCGCATAAAATTAATTCCACTGTGCATAGTATTATGTCCATGATTGTGATCAGCACCAAAGTGAGAGTTTGTCCCTGAATATGTGAACCTAATGTTCATGTACAGCAATGTTAAACATGCATATGAGCCGCATCGATTCACCAAGTCAAAAAAAAGTAATGTAAGTTACTTGTGACCTATGAAAGCGTCAATGTGTAACTCGCAATAGAACGTCTGCTATCACGTTATCGTGTCCATGAATGGAGATGACGTCAAAGTCGAAACATTAGAGCTCCAACGCGAATCTGGAAACGTGCGTTAGACGACTTGTATGTCTGAAGATATGTCAAGGAACGCTGGTCGGCGAATAATGAAAAATCGTATACCCACCAAAAACTTTTCAAGTTTTTTAATACTCTATACAATACCAAGAAGTTCCTTTCCACAATAGGGTATGTGGTGAAGTGGGATGTTATAAATATTTATAGGGGACTTAGTGTACTGACTGTGATCAGCTGTGAAGGTATCTATATCTATTAAGAGTAGTGTATTATAGATAACCTTACTTGCTACCACATATCTCTATATCTCAGTCAGAATTATTCTGGAATAGTGTGATGCTACGTTATGTGTCTAGGGTATGTGTATGATGAAGTGTAAGTCACAACAACAGACAGATAAACAATTTAATTTAATCCACTACTCTTGACAACACTGTGACACTCACATACATATAACACTCTATGAGAATATCTTAAAGGAGGCACTGATAACTTTCAAATAACAATATGTATTCATTACTGGCATGAATGAATATGTGTCCTGATTCAACTACAAGGGAACCAGGAATCACAATCAATTTAAATTACAAGTTATGTACAGAATGTATTTAATATGAATATTGTAGTGACATATATTATTACAAATGTTCTATGTGTGTCAGTTGTGTAGTAGTAAAATGAGGTAATACTGGTTTTGTTTTGTTCAAGCTCTGTTGGTATTTGTCATCATGACTTCAATAGTTTGTCTTTAGGGACTAGTATTGGAGATGTTCACAGTTCCTGATTTTAAGACAAGTAAATTCCCCTCTTAATGTTAATTTTACAAAGTCAGTTCAAGATGAGGGGACATAATGTTGAGCTCAGCTGGCCAAGTTAGCTTATCTGGCGTGATGGCGGCAGGAAAGGACTCCTCTGCTCGAATTCTCCTCTGGGCTCTGGAGACACCTCACTGATAGCTAAAAGGACCAAGGAGTATGCTGTCCGACACTGGATTCAGCAAAGCTCTGACTAGGTGCTGCTCAGTACCATCAAGACCACTGTCCCTGAAATCAAGAAGGATGTACCTTCTACTTCATAACTAATTTATATTTTCTTTTTACACTGATCACAATACATCACAAACATTGCGTTCAGAGCGTTAGGCCAACAGTCAGCTTCATCTGAAATACTTTATACCAGCATTACCATCCTTAATGGTCACTACGCCTCTGCACTTCCAGCATTATTTCTGTCTAATCAATCATCCAGGTGTCAGTGTACTATTTGGCCATTCCATGCCGTTTTACTTCTCTCCGACACCCTCTGTTCAGGCTGGAGCATTACAGGCTTTACCTCACATTTGCCACTGAACTACACATATATATACAGGCATAAATCAACAATTCACATTCAATTTTCATTAAAAGATATTGAATGGTTCAAGCTTACCACAATTCATACGAATAAACACAGATACGTTGATTAGCAATGAATTCTGGCACAAACTGGCACAAATTTCCATCTGCCTATGTTCCAGGCTTTTATTTAACACAATATATGCTGGCTTCAACGCACTGATGCTTTATCAAGCTATTTTAAACAAGTGGTTTCGAACTAACGCTCCCAAGTGTGTATATCAGCGAGACTGGCCAATGAGCCACGTTTCGACAAGTGTTTGAAAAAATGTTACCTTTTCCCGTTTCCCCTAACAACCAAGATAGTATTTATAGCCCGACCAATCGTGGTTAGGCTTTCATTTGTTGCGCTCCAATCAATTTGGAGTTTACATGGTAGGCTATTTCTGTAACGTAAATTTTTTTCAAACACGTTAAAAAAAAATCTTATGAGCAGAAATGATTTTATGCTGTCAGGCACCCCCAATATTTTATTTTGGGTATAATTTATTAATTCCTGGACTATTTGCGTAACGTTTTACATATTATTTGTCAGCAAGCCCTACGGAACCCAAATATCCCAATTTAAAAGAGCTACGTGGCTGCGTTCAAAATATGTATTTTCTACCTCCTGTTTCGAAGATGTGCTGTCTGGGTACTGTTATGTTCTCAACCGTAAACCCATCTAATGTTATCTTTTCTAATAAGAGTTTTTTATGATTTATAAACCTAACTCTGGGAAAGGGTAGTGTATTTTATCACTGTCCGTCTGAAAAAAAATTAGTGCATGTAGACTTACACGCGTGATGCATGCGTTCCTGATTTTCAGCCCTCCCCTCTCTCTTTATCCTTTTGTCCATCTGTTCGTTCGTTTTGGTAACGCAGTATAATTAATGTTAGGATTAATTTAGGTCATTACGCAGTACGTCTCAATGTTTTTCTTAGAAATGCAGCACACGTTTCATTGAAGAAGGCGGGTAATAATACAGTAAGCTTTTATATCAACGTGAAAGCGTTACAATTTGCAGACGAAGCAGAAAACAAGGGGGATTTCGAGTACATTCTTTGTGACAGCACTGTTATTTTACCATTGCTCTTCTCTTTATTAATTTTATTTGTTAGGCTTCATATTTACCTAATAATTTATATATGTGGATTAGAATATTCCATGACACCTCCCCTCTTAAAACAGACATTATATGTCAGTCCTTTATTCTATATACACATAGAGAAATTTATTATTATTTCTGGGGTTTACGGTGATTCTCATCACACGGATGGCGGCTTAAAAAATCCGCTCCCAAATTGGTTTTTCCAGATATATACTCAATGCTAAAATTATATGGAGCCAGAAGCAAAGACCATCGGAGTAACCTAGAGTTCTCATGCTTAGCCTGTGCTAAAAACGATAAAGGTTTGTGATCTGTTTGCAACTTAAATGCCTTCCCATATAGATAAATATTGAATTTCTTTATTGCCCATATTACTGCAAGACATTCTTTTTCGCTAGTTGAGTAGTTGATTTCAGCTTTATTCAACTTTCTGCTAGCATATGCCACTGGGCTTAATTCCCCATCCAATGCATCTGATTTCTGTAGTAGAGTTGCACCTAGCCCAATATTACTTGCATCCGTCCTTACTATGAATTCTTGACTTAAGTCAGGTAATTTCAAAATGGGTTTACTTGTGAGCTTTTCCTTCAATTCTTGGTAAGTCATTTCACATTGTGGTGTCCATGTAATGCGATCTGGATGTCCTTTACGTGTCAATTCAGTTAACGGTGCACATATGGAATTAAAGTTTTTGATATACTTCTGGTAGAAACCACATAATGAGACAAAGGATCTCACGTCCTTCTTGGTTTGTGGTCTCGGGGCTTTCTGTAGTTTCTCTAAATTCTTTGGGTCAGGGGTCATGTTTCCCTGATAAACTGTGTGTCCCAAAAATTCCAATTCTTTACATCCAACGCAACATTTGGTTGGTCGGGCTGTTAAATTTGCCTCCCTAAGTCGATCAAACAGCATGTTCAGAGAGTCAATGTGTTCCTCAAATGTTTCTGTTGCTATAAGGATATCATCCATAAAATTTGTTATACAGGGATTATTCAGAGGATCCAATAATTTTCTCATCATTCTAGAGAAGACACTAGGCGCATTCTTCAATCCAAATGGCAATCTATTAAACTCATAGTGTCCTTCTGAGGTACTAAAAGCTAGGTATGGTCTAACCTCAGGCTTTACTGGAATCTGATAGTATCCTTTACTCAGATCCACTTTTGAGAAATATTTAGCTTTATTTAGTCTGGCAAACAGCTGATTTGTATCCGGCAATGGATCCACCTGTCCTTCTGTAATAGCATTCAGTCTCCTGTAATCTATACAGAGTCTATGTTCTCCAGAGGGCTTCCTTAAGAGTACAACACCGGAACTATACGAAGACTCACTGTGCGAAATAATTCCTTCCTTCAACAGATAGTCTATCTCTTCCTTCAAAGCTTTTTCCTTAGCAAACGGAATCGAATATGGTTTCATACAGACAGGTGTGGAGTCTATGAGTTTCATATCATATTCCAATAGGTTTGTATGCCCTGGTCGGTCTGTTAACACCTCTGCATGATTATTTAGAACCTGTTGCACTCTCTCTTTCTGAGTTTTCGTTAAATGTGTACTGATTTTCACCTGTGCTGCTGTCTCACAGGGGTGTAATGGATATTCAAATGATGAAAGTGGTTCCTTTTTCATCTCCATGGCGATGGACAAGGTCAACAAGTGTGTCTCTTCCTGATGTTCTCTTTCCAAATATTTCTTCAGGAGATTCACATGATAGATTTTTTCTTTCCCCTTCTTATCTATCTTATAATTTGTTCTAGACACCTTCTCTAGAACTGTATATGGACCCTGCCATCCAATTTGTAACTTATTCTGACTCCCAGGCAAAAGAAGCAGTACTTTCTCTCCCACAGCCAAATTTCTGTCTTTCGCCTTCCTGTTATAATAGGCAGCATGTTTCTTCCTGGCTTGTTTCAAATTTTCATTGGCAAGTTTCCAGCCAGTTTTTAACCGAGTGGTCAGCTCATTCACATATTGGTATGAAGATGTAATGTTTTCCTCTGCCTTTTCATCAGTCCACGTTCTTAACAAAGCTTCAAGTGGACCTTTTATTGGCCTTCCAAACAATAATGTTGCCGGGGCCATACCGGTTGAACTATGGGGTACCTCCCGATAAGCAAAGAGGGCGGCGTGCAGGTACTGGTCCCATGTATCTGGTTTTTCGTGTGCCAACTTTCTCAGGATCGACATCAATGTGCCGTTAAATCTTTCCACTTGGCCGTTCCCTTGGGGATGATACACACTACAATGGAAGTGTTTGGCCTGAAAGATCCTGAAAACTTCTTCAGTTAGTTTCCCCTTGAACTGAGAGCCATTATCAGTCAAGATTTGATTGGGAAAGCCTAACCTTGTGAAAATTGTGAGCAATGCCTCTGCCACATGTTTAGAATCAATCGATGACAGGGCTACTGCCTCTCCCCACATAGAACAAGTGTCCACCAGAGTCAGAATGTAGCTGTTCCTTCTCTTGGTTCGGGTGAGAGGTCCCACAAGATCCACGGCAACTCTCTCAAAGGGTGTTCCCACTATGGGCATTTCCCCCAGAGTTGCTGGTGCAGTCCAATGTTTAGGTGCTACTCGTTGGCACTCTGGACAGGATTTTACATATCGTTTGATATCTTCAGTTATTCCTGGCCAGAAATAGTGACAAGCTATTCGCTGTCCTGTTGCGCTGATTCCCATATGACCACTGAAGGGAATCGCATGCCCTAGTTCCAACACTTTAGTCCTATATGAAGTGGGAAGGACCAGCTGTCCGTGACCATTGGATTCAGATCCAGCCTTCCTATATAGCAGTTTGTTCTTCATATAAAACTCTCCCTTGCCTGGAGGTGTATGAGATTTGGGCAACTTCTTGAAACATGGCTTGAGTGTTTTGTCCTCAGCCTGTGCCTTCCTCATCTCATCTGGGTGAGTATTTATGGGATTATCCTCCTCCTTCTTTGACTGTGATCTGGTCTGCACTGTTGCCAATATCACAGGTCTCTTGGGATTCCCCAAGAAGACATATCTACACCCCAATATTAGAGGGTAGATTGGCTCATTTATCACTGCTGCTTTTATGATTCCTTCCACATATCGCGTTTTCACTTTTATTCGGGCGACGGGAAGTGTCATGGTAGCTACATCCTTGGTTGCAGTTTGAATCTCCACTGTTTCTGTGGTGTATTGATCGGCCTGCACCAGGTGAGAACTCACAACGGAATCGTAATCTAAACCGGTATCATATAAACATCTTATAGTGACACCATTACAGATGACATCTTCACACACTGGGGGGTGGTATGGTTCCTGTAATTCTTCAGGTTTGCCCTTCTTTTCCTTTTTCCCCGATGTCATAGCAGCAAAATGAGGAGGTTTCCTTCTACAATGGTCAGTGTCATGATTGTTCATCTTACAATTTTTACACCACCTTTTTCCTTGGTTGAAAGATTTTCTTTCATCATATTTCCTTTCATCGAATTGTGGGAATTTATTTTTATTTTCATACCGTGGCCTATCAAATTGGTGCTTACCTTTATTTTGATCCTTAGGATCAAATTTATTAAAGTTCTGTGGTGCCCTAAAGTTATCCACCTGTTTCTTTTTATTACCTGTTACCTCTGCTTGAGCTGCTTGATACCTTTCAGCAACATTTAGCAACTCACCCAGCCTCTCTGCACCTTGTTCCATGAGAAACTTTCTCAGGTCTGGAGCCATGGACTCTCTTAATTGCTCTATAAGGACCATTTCCTTAAGATCTTGGGTTTTCCCCAGAGAAGTCCATTTCTCCAAGTATGTCTCTATTCGTGCAGAGAACTGGTGATAGGTTTCACCTGACAGTAGTTTAGCATTCCTAAATTTTTTTCTATAAAATTCTGCATTCTTTTCATACCTTAACAAAAGAGCCTGCTTTA
The DNA here is from genome assembly GCA_024509875.1 of Oreohelix idahoensis. NCBI lineage: Eukaryota > Metazoa > Mollusca > Gastropoda > Stylommatophora > Oreohelicidae > Oreohelix > Oreohelix idahoensis. The sequence continues at coordinate 93,901 of JAMPIV010002570.1, read as the reverse complement.
GCATGTCATAATTTTCCTGATCACCTCTGCTCATTTTTGCAAAAACTTCATAAGCTGCCCCACGAAGTCCCTGAGATAACTTTAAGCTCCACCTTTCTCTCTCTAACCCATACGTGGTAGCTAATAGTTCATACCTATTTATATAGCTCTCAATATCATCGTCTTTCTCAACAAAATGATCTAAATGAAAATTCATAGCTGAGGTTGAGGCTCCTTGAGTAACCGTAGCATCAGAGGCAAAGGGACTGGCACCATTTTCAGGAGCATGGCCTTGAAACTCAAACTCCCTTAGTCGTAACTCATGTTCCCTTTGTAATCTCTTCTCCTCCTTTTCTGCTTCCCTTTCTGCAGCTAATCTCTTCTCTTCCCTTTCTGCAGCTAATTTCTTCTCTTCTCTTTCTGCAGCCTGTCTTCTTTCCTCGGCTTCCAATGCTTTTGCCTCTTTGTCAGCCTCAATCTGCAACCTCTTAGTCTCAGCCTCAGCTTGCAACCTCTTAGTCTCAGCCTCAGCTTCAAATTGTAACTTCTTAATTTCCCTTTCAGCCTCTAACCTTCTTTCGGCTTCTTTTTCTAATCTTCTTTCTTCGCGTTCAATAAATTTGTCACATTCCGTTGTGACATAGGCAACCATAACTTGCCCATCTAATCCTAACTCTTTTGCAGTCTGAACCGCAGCAGATCGAAATTTGGCCAGGTCCGCCATTGTCTATCAGGTAAATTTTTATAATGTCTACCCAACAATTCAATTTCTAACTATATATCTAATGGACAACACAGGCACCGTGAGCTCAACCTTATTTAATTCCACCCAAGGATACCTTTTAATTCTTATATTCCCTGAAGTGAATTACCCCCAATATTTTTAATAGTTAAAGATTCAAAATCCCAAGAGCGAGACCCCAATATATGTGGTGAAGTGGGATGTTATAAATATTTATAGGGGACTTAGTGTACTGACTGAGATCAGCTGTGAAGGTATCTATATCTATTAAGAGTAGTGTATTATAGATAACCTTACTTGCTACCACATATCTATATATCTCAGTCAGAATTATTCTGGAATAGTGTGATGCTACGTTATGTGTCTAGCGTATGTGTATGATGAAGTGTAAGTCACAACAACAGACAGATAAACAATTTAATTTAATCCACTACTCTTGACAACACTGTGACACTCACATACATATAACACTCTATGAGAATATCTTAAAGGATGCACTGATATCTTTCAAATAACAATATGTATTCATTACTGGCATGAATGAATATGTGTCCTGATTCAACTACAAGGGAACCAGGCATCACAATCAATTTAAATTACAAGTTATGTACAGAATGTATTTAATATGAATATTGTAGTGACATATATTATTACAAATGTTCTATGTGTGTCAGTTGTGTAGTAGTAAAATGAGGTAATACTGGTTTTGTTTTGTTCAAGCTCTGTTGGTATTTGTCATCATGACTTCAATAGTTTGTCTTTAGGGACTAGTATTGGAGATGTTCACAGTTCCTGATTTTAAGACAAGTAAATTCCCCTCTTAATGTTAATTTTACAAAGTCAGTTCAAGATGAGGGGACATAATGTTGAGCTCAGCTGGCCAAGTTAGCTTATCTGGCGTGATGGCGGCAGGAAAGGACTCCTCTGCTCGAATTCTCCTCTGGGCTCTGGAGACACCTCACTGATAGCTCAAAGGACCAAGGAGTATGCTGTCCGACACTGGATTCAGCAAAGCTCTGACCAGGTGCTGCTCAGTACCATCAAGACCACTGTCCCTGAAATCAAGAAGGATGTACCTTCTACTTCATAACTAATTTATATTTTCTTTTTACACTGATCACAATACATCACAAACATTGCGTTCAGAGCGTTAGGCCAACAGTCAGCTTCATCTGAAATACTTTATACCAGTATTACCCTTCTTAATGGTTACTACGCCTCTGCACTTCCAGCATTATTTCTTTCTAATCAATCATCCAGGTGTCAGTGTACTATTTGGCCATTCCATGCCGTTTTACTTCCCTCCGACACCCTCTGTTCAGGCTGGAGCATTACAGGCTTTACCTCACGTTTGCCACTGAACTACACATATATATACAGGCATAAATCAACAATTCACATTCAATTTTCATTAAAAGATATTGAATGGTTCAAGCTTACCACAATTCATACGAATAAACACAGATACGTTGATTAGCAATGAATTCTGGCACAAACTGGCACAAATTTCCATCTGCCTATGTTCCAGGCTTTTATTTAACACAATATATGCTGGCTTCAACGCACTGATGCTTTATCAAGCTATTTTAAACAAGTGGTTTCGAACTAACGCTCCCAAGTGTGTATATCAGCGAGACTGGCCAATGAGCCACGTTTCGACAAGTGTTTGAAAAAATGTTACCTTTTCCCGTTTCCCCTAACAACCAAGATAGTATTTATAGCCCGACCAATCGTGGTTAGGCTTTCATTTGTTGCGCTCCAATCAATTTGGAGTTTACATGGTAGGCTATTTCTGTAACGTAAATTTTTTTCAAACACGTTAAAAAAAAATCTTATGAGCAGAAATGATTTTATGCTGTCAGGCATCCCCACTATTTTATTTTGGGTATAATTTATTAATTCCTGGACTATTTGCGTAACGTTTTACATATTATTTGTCAGCAAGCCCTAAGGAACCCAAATATCCCAATTTAAAAGAGCTACGTGGCTGCGTTCAAAATATGTATTTTCTACCTCCTGTTTCGAAGATGTGCTGTCTGGGTACTGTTATGTTCTCAACCGTAAACCCATCTAATGTTATCTTTTCTAATAAGAGTTTTTTATGATTTATAAACCTAACTCTGGGAAAGGGTAGTGTATTTTATCACTGTCCGTCTGAAAAAAAATTAGTGCATGTAGACTTACACGCGTGATGCATGCGTTCCTGATTTTCAGCCCTCCCCTCTCTCTTTATCCTTTTGTCCATCTGTTCGTTCGTTTTGGTAACGCAGTATAATTAATGTTAGGATTAATTTAGGTCATTACGCAGTACGTCTCAATGTTTTTCTTAGAAATGCAGCACACGTTTCATTGAAGAAGGCGGGTAATAATACAGTAAGCTTTTATATCAACGTGAAAGCGTTACAATTTGCAGACGAAGCAGAAAACAAGGGGGATTTCGAGTACATTCTTTGTGACAGCACTGTCATTTTACCATTGCTCTTTTCTTTATTATATGTATTTATTAGGCTTTATATTTACCTAATAATTAATATATGTGGATTAGAATATTCCATGACAGGGTATTTAGTCTCGGCATCCGACAATTTGCAACTAAGATACAATATTGGGTGAAACACACCATCAACCTTCTGCATGAAACATACACCGATCCGATGTAATGATGTATCCTTGCTGAGGAGGAAAGGTAGTCATAAGTCCGGTGGTCGAAGAATAGGACTTTAAAAAAAAACATGCTTTTATGTTTTGCAATGCCTGGTCACAAGAATCGGTCTATTTGAGTATGTCTGGCATACCCCTCTTAGTCAGTGAAGACAGACCAGATGACAAAGATGAAAAATGTAGTATAAACTTATGATTAAAGATTATGAGACCTAGCAAACTACGAACTTACTTTATGTAGTAGGAACAGCAAGATCCAAAATCCTTAGTATAGTAGAGTCACCAGGTTGCAGCACATGTCTCCTAATCTATGTCCCAGGAAATAAAATTAAAGTAAACCAATTAGGAACATAGAGATCATAGATCACTATGGAAGATGTAAAGAAAAGAATGACTACGAAAGTATGAGCTTAACGCAGAAGAAGTAATAAAAATGACTTACCAGAATATACAGCGGAAGATATGAAGTCAACATCCGGAAGGATGTAACCAGAAGCGCAGATACGTTGTGTGTGGTGCTGCATCGTGCACCAGTCTAACATCTAGACAATAGTACAAACAAGAAGACCCATTAGTAAGTCTGATAGCTTCGTGCGTATCGAGATCATTACAAAAGTAAACAAATGCGCATAGAATTACGCATAGGAAAAAGATGCGAATTAAGAGCATCAACCGTGAGTATAAAATATGCACGTTCGCACCAGGTTGGGCGGTGTGGTATATTCCACACCTGGCCGGTGCGGGTGTGTGAGTCACATCATCACGCACAGAAACTCGATGAAGAAAAAGTGAGCGAGAATGGTGCGCAACCCTAGCTGAATTAGAAGGAAGCACCTCAGTTTCATTCAAACATGCGTTATTGTTTTGGATGTTAAGAGAGTTTGCAATTGTTATGCATGCCAAACCCAACTTATCAACATGTTTAGCCTGACCTACAACATGTGTATTTTCATGCATCATATCAGCTTTCTTGTATTTCAAGCGTGTGTCGTCATTTTCTGCACTTTTACGACACACGACATTGCGCTCATGTTGTTTAGACCGAACTTTTATCTTATTAGATAGACAACGATCTGTCAAGGCAATCCTACTAGCATGTCGTCGCCAGGCATCATTCTCATAAACGTGTTTGTACTTTGGAGAAAAACTGCTGGTTGGAGAATGATGACGAGAAAAGTGGTACTTTCCCCGAAAGGATCCTTATACTTTGTCATTATGTTTTGACAGGTTGACAAAACCGTTGGTGTTGCCGACAGGCCGTGAAGCAACACTGTTACTATAAAATAACACTTTGGTCTCCCGAACTATGTCCAAAACTTGTCTTCTTTACGGTGTAACTTCGAAATCTCAGACTCATTCTTTGGGATTGCAGAAACCTGTTCACAAGTACTAGCAGTGGCACTCGTAACCAAGAGTCCCAACGAAGCGTCTGTCTAATGTGTAATAAATATTGGTCGGTTAATGGCATGATACGTAGGAATAATGAGTGCATTGTGCACAAAATTTCATTCATTTGTTTCTGTAGCCTGTTGTGCGTTGGTAGTAACTACATTAAACAACGAAGGATGAGCTATTTCCTATGTGCGTATATCCTGATGAGAGCAATCTTTGACACCTTTTATGTTACCCAAAATCAATTCACAGCAGGGCTGATCAAGTGCACAAACTCTAAATTTGCCCGAAAAGAACGGTGTATCGATTTCAACATCAGCCAAAGGATATCTTTCCACAGTGCCACCAAAAGTAATGCACTGGACTGACGTACCTGTGAACCACGAAGGATGAATTAAAGATTTATTCAACCCTATGGTGGTACCACCCGTGTCTCGTAGGACCGAAACAGGCCTGTGAAAAAGAAATTCTCTGTGAAACATCAGCGAACCAATGCCATCATGTGCTGCCAGCACTGGTGAAGCATGTCCATATATTAATCGAGGTGTGGAGCCAGGCTGGCACAATGTCATGCATTCTGAACAATTAGCACTATTCTCCAGATCAACACAGCAGGCGTTAGCGTGATTGTTTGCCTTATTATTAGAATCACTTACAATAGCATCATCAGTTTTGCAAGCATTCGCCTGTGATCGTACAAGGCTTTGACTTCTAGATAATTGAGATCTTCGTCAATCCGAGATTTGGTCTAGGGGAATGTAACCCCATTTGCCCCTGAAATCTTGATTACTACGGGAAGATGGTGAGAAATTGTAATTGCTGTATGAAGTATCATACGAATTATAGTTATTGTGTGGCCATGCATCTTTACTAAGGTGATTGAAATTACGTCTCTCCCCACCACGCGAGGGAGAACGACGAAAATAATAGCGACCACGGAACGAAGAATGATTATCTTCATGATATCGTCTGTCCATGCTACGAGTGCGTGACCTATCGTGCACATGAGTCACTGCACAAGCAGGTAAAGTATCCATTACTTTTGACCTACTCAAAGATAAAGTAGGATGTGCGACACAGAATTGTTGACCTAACCTTTCTAACTCATTTACATTCATTGGTTTACGCTCCTGGATAAAAGCGACAATTGCAGAGTTACAAGAAGACAAGATTTTGTCTTTTAATATGAGGTCAAATAAGTTCTCAAAAGACTCTGTAATGTTTGACTGATCCATCTATTGAAACATATTTTTACTGCGGATACAAAATCTTCAAAATCGTTACCTTCAATCGGTAACATTGATTTAAATTTGTGTCTGTAACCTTCTTCGTGTAAACCATATTTACGCAAAAATACTTTCTTCATCTCATCATAAACCTGTCTTTTATCAAATTTTCAATCACAGTATCCAACAAATACCAAGTACTCCAACAGCTAGAAGATGAAACAGATACGGAAGACCACTGGCAACAAGTAAAAAATATATGGAACGAGACATGTGAAGAAGTACTTAGATAAAGAGAACATCAGCTCAAAGAATGGATAACAACACAAACCATTAGTAAGATAGAAGACCGGAAAAACAAAAAAGAAGATTTAAACAGAAGCAAAACCAGAAGCTCTAAAGACAAGGCACTTGAAGTGCACATAGAAGCAAACAAAGAAGTAAGAAGAAACATCAAAAGAGACATAATGAAATATATTGATGATTTGGCAAGGGAAGCAGAGGAAGCTGCAGCCAAAGGAACTATGAGGGATATGTACAACAACACAAAGAAACTAACAGGAAAATATAAGCAAGCATATTGCCTCATAAAAGATAAGAATGGAAAATTGCTTAGCAATATACAAGAACAAATGAAGAGATGGACAAAACATTTTGAGGAACTTCTCAATAGACCATCTCCAACTAATCCCACAGACATCCAGCCAGCAGAAGAGGAGCTACAAATCAGCTGTGAACGACCAAGTAGAGGAGAAATAAAGAAAGCCACGAAGCTTCTGAAAGATGGAAAAGCAGCTGGTCCAGATTGCATTCCAGCAGAAGCCATCAAAGCAAATTTTGATACCTCAACAGAGATATTATACAAACTACTTGGCAAAGTCTGGGAGAGAGAGGAAACACCAGCAGAATGGAAGGAAGGTTATCTGGTCAAGTTGCCTAAGAAGAGAAATTTACAAGAGTGCACAAATTATAGAGAAATAATGTTACTATCAGTACCAGCAAAAGTATTAAACAGAATCATCCTGGAGAGATTAAAAGAGTACATAGACAAGCAACTGAGAGGTGAACAAGCATGTTTTCGACAAAATAGATCCTGTACAGACCAGATAGCCACATTGAGAATAATAGTTGAATAAAGTCTGGAATGGAATTCACCGCTATACATCGGATTCGTGGACTATGAAAAGGCATTTGACTGTGTAGACAGAGAATTGCTTTGGAAATTGATGAGGCATTATGGAGTTCCCATGAAGATCTTTAACTTAATAAAGAAGACATATGAAGACATGACATGCAGAGTTCTTCATGAAGGACAACTTACAGAACCGTTTAGGATTAGAACGGGATTGAGACAGGGATGCCTCTTGTCTCATTTTCTTTTCTTACTAGCAATAGATTGGGTTATGAAAACATCGACATCACACAACAGAAATTGAATCCAATGGAATCTGACTAAACAGTTTGATGATCTGGATTTTGCATATGACTTGGCTCTTCTGTACCATAAACCATAATTAGATGCAAGAGAAATTGAAAATTCTCGATGAGAGGTCACAAGTGGGCCTGAAAATACACAGGAAAAAGACAAAGATTATGAGAATAAATGCAAGAAATGATAACAAGGTTGAACTTGAAGAAACACCACTAAAAGATGTAGACTATATACACATATCTTGGAAGTAATATAGACAAAGTTGGAGGGACAGACAGTGATATCAAAATAAGAATACAAAAAGGAAGATGAGCTTTCATTGCATTGGGAAACATATGGAGAACAAGAGAAATCAAGTCCAACACGAAAATAAGAATCTTCAACTCAGATGTGAAGTCAGTCTTATTGCATGGCTCTGAGACATGGAGAACAACAAAAACAACAACCAAAAAGCTACAGACTTTTATAAACGGGTGCTTGCGTAGAACAGAAGGACTGAAATGGTATGACAAAGTCAAAAATGTGGAATTGATGACAAGAACCAGACAAGTGCCAGTGGAACAAGAGTATAGAAGAAAACTATGTCGATGGATAGGACACACATTGAGAAAACCTGTTGATAGCATTACAAGGCAGTCCTTGTTCTGGAATTCACAGGGAAAGAGAGGCAAAGGTAGACCAAAAAAACGCATGGAGAAGAGAACTGGAAACAGAGGGGAAAATGATGAGGAAAACATGGAAAAAACTTGAGCGGATGGCACAGGACAGGAAGACTTGGCATGTGTTTGTTGAAGGCTGTTACGCACAGATTTTTTCAGAGTCAATATAAATTTTCCGTCTTATTTGATCACTTTATATTTTTTGTGATCAAAGGTTTATAACTCTTGGTAAACTGTGGTTACATTTTGACTATGGTTGTTACCTCCTCTTGTGTCTTAAACTAGCGGTCTATTTTTTAGATCGATGTCTGTGGTTCTCCTTATATGGTCAGAATAGGTCTAACTTTTCTGGGAATGTTTGCAACCTTAGTTGATGTTTATTCCTGTCCATATAAGGCGCGATTTGGTCAGCATCTTTCTTGGTATGTGTCTAACATCGGCCCTTTTTGAGTTGAACTCATGGGTCGAGGGCTTCTGCGCATGTCCAGATTATAGGGCGGTTTGAAAAAGCTTCCGTTCGTGAGGCTAAGAATTGTTATGAGCAGAGCAAGACGCTTTTCAGCGTCTGTGATCTTTTGATGAGGAAATGGAAGTCCTCTTGTGCATTAGTTTACCTAATGAGGATTTTCCCTATATGTTTCTAAACGCCTGGAGGCGTGTGTGAGTCGTGGTGTTATTTCCGAAGCAAGGTAAATGCTCTCCTAATATTGAAATCTATAGTCAACTTAGATTTTTGACATTGTCGTTGTATGCTCGCTCACTATCTACAGGCAGGAGAGGCTCTTCTACTAGGAAATACACCCAGGTATCCTCATACCTTAGATTTATATGTATACGGGTCCCTATAGGCCCAGAGAACAGTTATTATGCTCCTTTGAACTTCGCTATGCCAGCGATTATACCCTCATCAAGGTTAGACTTAGAAATGCCTACAAAGGTCAACTTGAACTATACACATAAGTCCGCCATTCCCGTGCGGCCTACGATAGACTTATTTACACCTCTGATCTACTAGTATCAGAGTGGAGTTTGTTACACTCATAGAGTGACGATATGGAGCTGAGGCTGTTGTAAGCTGGAATTATATGGGATCAGCTTACATGATATATGCATGATTTACTGAGGAACTTTGTTTATGCTGATTACTATGTCTTACAGTGTCTGTGACTTATGTATATGGATGTTAACGTACTTGTCATTGTGGCGTCATAAATAAATGATGGAACCGTCACCAGCAGTTTATACTTCTATGACTTCCACGTCGTGAGTGAATGTAATGTCCTCATGACCCATGTATGGTAGATCTGTGGAACTTCATCTCATCTACACTCACAGCAAGCAACAGACCAGACAAGACACCTTACTTCACAGCCTTCGTCATCCCTGGTGTCTATAGTAGTGGTACATTACTTGGCTACATCTTAGCAACAACATCAGACCTATACTGCAACATATATAGTAACCAGTAGAAAAATCACCACTACATTTATGGTGGCCAAAAGCTGGTTTCGTCTGGTATCCAGCGAATTACGGGATCCATAACCCTTTCGTCGTGCAACATTCGGAAGCTAAAATACAGTGAACTGTCGCCACTTCATGCATTCAGTAGCTATATCAGCAGTGATTACACAGTTTTCCCTGCACTCAACATGGTGACGTGCAAGCGTAATATGTCTGCTGTACCTATGAGCTGAAAGTACTCGGCGCTGCTCGATAGATTGCCAACTTTGCAGTCTCTTCAACGTTTAGAAGGTCAAGTGCCGATTGAATCGAGTTACTGTATTTAGAAGTTCAAGTGTCGATTGAATCGAGTTACTGTATTTAGAAAGTCAAGTGCCGATTCAAGCGTGTTGCTGCTTCCAGTGAGAAGGACAAGTTCCGTACTTTTTTCAGTACTTCATCAGAGGTTCAAGTTTGTAACCATCGTCTTTGCTGTGGTTTTGATGCAAGTTCAGATGTGCGATCAACGTTGGATCATCTATCCTTAGAATGCTGATCACCACCTGTTCTGCACCGTGTTGACGATAGGATTTACATAAGTTAAGTGGCATTTTGTTTGTGAACTGTGCCCTTATATTGCCTTAACTGAGCCTTCTGTACTTTCTCATTCTTTTGTGACATGTTATATGTTACATGTTGTTTATATGTGTTTATATTTCAGCGGGTTTCGGTTGGGCGGTGTCTGATATAGGAGATTCCACGTAACAGAGGACTTATATCAGCGTTCTGTAGGGACTCTGCAAATTTCCTGTGTGAAATTTGCTAGCGACTTTTGTTGCTATTTCTATGTAGGTGTGACGAAGTGTACCTTTTCGTTGTTTTCGTTATATTTTTTTTTCTGTTGTTTGGTTTTGATTTCATTTGTTTGTATTTGTAGGTCTCCTCTTTTCTATTATTTAGTTCTATACACCCTTTATGTTTATACACTGTGACGTCATTTGTATTGTTTACTTTTTCGCAGTTATCATCACATCCGTTGTGACATTTTCTTTAGTTTTGTTGTTTATTTAGTTGACTTCTGCGAACGTTATCGTATTGTCCTTGATGTTTGCTGTTTGTTTACATTAGTCATTTTTGTTATACACTGTTTCTATATATAGTTGATCATATTTAGTGCATTTATGATAACAAATTGGTGGATTTGCTCATGCACTATTAGCTGTGTAGTGCACTTATGATAACAAATTGGTGGATTTGATCATGCACTATTAGCTGTGTAGTGCACTTATGATAACAAACTGGTGCTTATGATAAAGAATTTACTGGTATTATAATTATTATACAGTGGATTATAAAAGTTCTTTGTCAAAGACTTATTTCCCACAGAGACTGGGGTAATGTAATGTGATTATACAAGTACTTTATTTAAGACTTGTTACCATTAAGGTTGAAATAAGGTAATTAATTATTTCAGGTTTTGGACTCATACTATTAGACAATATGTCTACACTTGAGTATTTTATTGAGCAAGGGAAATCCCTTGGTAAGACTGGTGATAAATTAGAAGAATTCGCGACTACACAATATGCCAAGGCACTGGAGTCGGAAGAAAAGAGAATGAAAATAGAAGCTGAACAAAAGAAAATAGAAGCTGAGAATCTAAAATTGCAGATGCAAGTGGATGAAAAGAGATTCCAAATGGAAATGGAAAAACAAAAAAGACAATCTGAGGCTGAAGAGAAAAGGTTACAAAGAGAAGCAGAAGCTGAAACTAAAAGACTACAGGTTGAAGCTGAAACTAAAAGACTACAGGTTGAGGCTGAAAATAAAAGACTAGAAAAAGAGGCTGAAGAGAAAAGGTTACAAAGAGAAACTGAGGCTGAGGACAGAAAGTTACTAAGAGAAGCCGAAGAGAGAAAAGCAAAAATGGAGCATGAAGAAAAACTCTTAGCTTTGGAGATAGAGATGGCGAAGGTGATGAACATGGGTAATATTAATGATCCAAATAAGGTGTCATCTTCTGATAAGGCTAATGCTAGTACTTTAAAGATTAAACTACCAGCTTTCAATGCTTCCAGTGACGACATAACGTTCTATCTGGATAGATTCGAACGTTCATGTAGAACACATAATATAGATAAATCACTATATGTTGATCAGTTATCGAAGTTACTTAGAGGTGATGCTCTGAGTATGCTAAGCATGGTAGATGAGCCTGACAAGAACAATTATGAGGTTGTCAGGGCAGTTTTGTTAAAGAAATACCAACTTAACGAAGACGGCTATCGTCTTCAATTTAAAAATATGTTGCCAGAAACTGGAGTGGAATTCTCTGAATTCATTTCAAAAATACGTCTCACATTTACACGTTGGGTTGAGCTGTCTAAGACAGAACATACATTTGAAGCACTTATGGACTTACTACTTAGAGACAAAGTTATGTCTTCTATCAATGAGTCTTTTCTTGCTTTTCTTCATGAGCGTAAGCCTAAAAACATAAAAGAAATGGAAGAATATTGTTGCCAGTATGTTACTGCGCACCCTCATGTAACCATTGGAAACTCTAAAGTGAAAGAAGGTTTGCCAGTTGCTTCGGCAGCATCATATGGCCCAAATTTCATGTGTAAATTTCAGGGTACACAACAAAATTTTAATAGGAAGAATAACCAGAATTATACTCAGAATCAGGGTTATCAATCGCAGGGTGATTCTTCTTCGAAGAACTGGAGACAAGCTGACAGTCCTCGTTATTCTACACCCAATAATTATAGACATTTCCGCAGAGGTAGCCATAATAGAGGCTATCAAAACTATTTTTCGCGGAGACCTCAAAACCAAACTAATAGAGGTTTTCATCAATATGAAAACGATAATGATAACTATGGAAACTGGGATTCAAACCAGGATAACAGATACAATAGAGAATACAATGATAATTCTAGAGGTAATAATAGTCGCGGTAGAACTCAACATAAAAAAGAGATATCAACAGGCAAACTCTGTACCGCAAGAGTCTCAGGGAGCCTGTAAACAGGATAATGATAATAAAAACTCTAGCGCTACCACATGTTCTGCCCTTGACTTTGGGAGAGCAACTAAATGCCCCCAATGCTCTACTTTGTTCGAACCAACTACAGTAACTACCTTGAGTGGTGGTCACCCTCTTCCCGCTCTTCCCGCTGCAGTTGCGCATGACGGGAGAGGTTTTCTTATCCTTCATAAAGGTCTAGTAAATAGTAATCCAGTCTCAGTCCTTTTTGATTCTGGATGCACTACTATTGGAGTTAAGCAATCTCTTGTAGATCCATCCTGTGCTACAGGAAAGGTGATCAAATGTGTCACATTTGGTGGCACTTTGGAAAAGTATCCTACTGCCATAATACATATTGCTACTCCATTCTTTACGGGAGATGTACACGCGTGTCTTCTACCAAATCCTATTGCGGACCTTATTATCGGTCGTATTCACGGAGTTAGGGAATGTACCCCACAGCAGATTCCTGCTTGGGAAGATCAAAATATGCATGCTACCAATTAGAGATGGCTACTGTGTGTATGTTTCGAAACAATGGTTCGACACAGTTTCGTACCCGAACGATTCGATACTGAGCCTTCTTGCCGTGTCGATACTGTATCGGTTCGTGTCTGCCTCGCTGTTTTGCAGAGTAGAGATGGCTACTGTGTGTATGAGTCAAACAATGCACCGAGTCCGACACATGGACACAGTTTCAGTTCGTTTCTGCCTCGCTGTTTTGCAAAGAGACACACTGTATCACTTTCCGTGGGCCTTTGTAAAATTTGAATAAACCGTTCGGAACATTAGTATGGAATATCAAACATGTCATATTTTTCAAGGATGTGTTATGATGACTTGATTTTACAAGTGATATTATTTTTGCTGAGAAGTTATAGACACTGGAAATTGTGTCAGTGCTGAAGTTGTCAATGTTTTAGGCGCTATGTTAAAGTTGAAAGTGTCCGTGTGTTCGTATAAATGTAATGGACACTTTATTAGTTCTGCTGATATCTGTGTAGGCCTACTCGGTGTGGATTTGAATCATTGTCTACCAAAACTAGCTTACTCTAGTTTGATATCATGTGTTATTATTACTGTTGTTATTATTATTGTTGTTTTTTTTATTATTTTCCCATATACTGCAGCTATCATCATATCTACGTTTTATTTCATCATAATGAAGACTTGTGTAAAAATATTGAATTGTGGTCACACGAAACGCCATAGATTTTCACACACGACAGTAAAAACTGAGAAAATTGTCTCACACAATTCATGTATACCCGCCCCGGTACTGTTTATAAGAGACTTCTTTCTCCCCTATTATACGGGCAATTGTGTCGACACACTGTTTCGACACACTGTTTCGACACAGTATAATTAATTGAGCCGACTGTCTCGAAACAACGGAGTGTATCGATTCGCCCACCTCTACTACCAATGCAGTGGTCACAAGAGCACAAGCTCTGAAGACACCTCAAACTTCAGTGACTAGTAATAATAAAGTGCATAGCCAAGATAGTCACTTGGTTATTTCACGTGACTCTTTCATAAAGTTGCAAGAAGAAGATCCTTCTTTACAAAAATTCTTCATTCTAGCAAAAAAGGTGATCCAAATCAAAATACAAATAGAAAGTCTTGGATTACCATGAAGAACGGCGTCCTTGTGCTTATGGTACAAGACTCGACTGCGTCTACACATTCACAAATTCTTGTGCCTAAGAGTATGAGATTAGAAATATTGCAACATGCTCATGACTCTCAATGTGCTGGACATATGGGTTTTTACCGTACAAAGTCGAGAGTTCTTGCGGCTTTCTTTTGGCCTTTTGTGAACAAAGACATGCTTATTTACTGCCGATCTTGCAAAATATGTCAAGAGGTCAAATCTAGAGGACCACGACATGCTGCGCCTATCCAGGCTGCTGACATTCCTATTCGGCCGTTTCAAAAAATAGCAATAGATATTATTGGTCCTTTTAGGATCAAGTCGGCCAGAGGACATCAGTTTATCCTTACATGTGTCGATATGTGCACACGTTGGCCAGAGGCTATACCTCTTAAGAGCATCTCCACTGCCGATATCGCAGATGCTCTTTTTCTGATATTCTCTCGTTTGGGATTCCCCAGAGAAATATTGTCAGACCATGGCACTCAACTTATATCCGACACTATGTCACAGGTAATGTCTACTCTACACATTAAAAGGTCTCTCAGCAGTATCTATCACCCAATGTCTAATGGGTTAGTTGAGTGTTTGAATAGTACACTCAAGACTTTACTTGGGAAGATAACTGAGGATCATCCTCAGGATTGGGACAGGGTTTTACCCGCGGCTCTCTTTGCTTATAGAGAGGTTTCCAATGAACACACACGGTTTTCTCCTTTTGAACTTGTCTTTGGCGCGCGACCGCGCGGCCCTATGTCTTTGCTCCACGATCTTATCACTGCCGATAATATTAGCGACGACACTCAATCTTCATATGAGTATGTCATTGCTCTGAGGCAAAAGATCATCGAAGCATGCAAATTAGCAACTTCTTCATCCGAATTTGCTAAAGAAAAGGCAAGGCTATTTGCAAACAAGAATAGATGTCTACGACTACTTTGTCCAAGTGACAAAGCACTCCTTCTACTTCCTTCTAGGGAGAACTGACTTCTTATTGCATGGAAAGGTCCGTATGCGATAGTCTCAAAAATTTCCGATGTCGACTATGTTGTCGATATTGATGGGAAGCATAAAACTGTCCATATAAATATGCTCTCGGAATTTCATGAACGACCGGACTATTTGCAGCCTATTTTCCAGGCGACGGACGATTCTCCAGTACTTCATGGTCATTACTCATCCCTGTCAGTTATACAGGATGAGGAAACTACTTTCTCTAATGTCAATCTTCCTCTTCCTGTGATCCCACTTCATTCTACGGAATCTTGGAAAAACGTTACTGTTTCTCCAAATCTTTCCGCTGAGGAACATCGACAAGTCTCTTCGATGTTACAAACATTTCAGGATGTCCTTACCGACATCCCTAGACACACACATGTCATCGAACATGACATAATACTTACTGACCATAATCCTATTAGAGTCAGACCCTATCAAATACCTATCCATTTTCAGTCACAAGTCGAAAAAGAATTGGATGAAATGATACAATTGAAAATAATTGAACCATCCACTTCAGCATACTCTTCGTCCATGGTTATTGTTCGAAAGAAAGACAATAACATTCCCCTTTGCGTTGATTATCGCAAATTGAACCAAGTTACGAAGTTCGATGCCGAACCTATGCCTTCATTAGAAGAGCTACTAAACAAACTTTCTAATTCTAGATTTTTTACCAAACTCGATTTGTCCAAAGGTTATTGGCAAGTTCCTTTAACTGAACGTGCCAAACTTCTTACTGCTTTTTCTACACCTAGGGGTTTATTTCAATGGAATTTCATGCCTTTCGGCCTTATGAACGCCCCTGCTACATTCGTACGCATGATGCGACGAATTCTCTCATATCGTACAGATGTCATAGCATACTTAGACGATATCTGTCTCTTCAGTGATTCCTGGGAAGATCACTATTTGGGTTTATACAAATTGCTGTCTACTCTTCGCGAGTATAATTTAACTGCAAAACTTTCTAAAGCCTTTATAGGATTTAGCGAAATTTCTTTCCTGGGTCACCGTGTTGGTCATGGTTTCTTAAAGACAGAGGACCACAATATTTCAAAAATACTAAACATTTCTGTCCCTAAGACGAAAAAAACAAGTACGTAGTCTCTTAGGTTTGATACAATTTTACGGACGATTCATTCCGAATCTGTCCTCCATTATGGCACCTCTTTCTACTTTATTGAAAAAAGGATCGCCTAATCTGATCCGCTGGTCTCAAGAATGCCAATCCTCATTGCACCAGATTAAAACTTTATTTTCATCTCCACCTATCTTAAGGTTACCTACTATTGAGAAGACTTTTGTTCTTCGAAGTGATGCCTCATCAACTGGGATTGGGGCAGCACTAATGCAGGAGTATTCAGATACTCTGCATCCGGTGATGTATATTTCTAGGAAACTAAATGCGGCAGAGAGGAATTACTCGGTTCTAGACCGTGAATAGTTGGCTATGGTTTGGTCAATTCTCAAGTTACAAAGATTCCTTCTGGGTGAGCATTTCATTGTGGAAACCGACCAGAAAGCTCTTACTGCTATTCAGAGCAAAAACTTGAAGAGCTCGAGGTCCGCTCGTTATGCCATAGCTCTTCAACCCTTTCATTTCACGGTGCGAGCTATCCGTGGTTCGGATAATGTGATGGCAGACATTCTGTCCAGATGCCCACATGATTCCACTTAACTCTTCTATCCTATATTTCCTGATAGACGTCGAGATCTATAACAGTTCTCTACCATAATTATATATCAGCACATCTGTTCTCACTTTTTGGGAATTTATAACATTGTACTGTATGATTTCCTTTTTCTGTTACCGATGTTGGTATAACGGAAGAAGGCTAAGTTAGCATATTATGGGCCAAAAGTTCTCATGGCCACAATTTATATTTTTTTTAAAGTATGTTGATTGCTGTATTAGAAATCTAACATTTATCATATAGAATTGTGTTATTTATATTTTCGCAGCAAATCATTGATGTGTGCGAGAATCTGTCATTATATCATCCATGAAGTATGGCAAGTGCCAACTTACCTTGGAACGACTCAGTAGATGTGCCCTCTTATTTATGTCCACGTCTTCGGGGAACATCTACTTGATTAAGTATTATGTATAATGCATTTAATCATAATATTATTACATGCTTAGGTAATGTACTATTTGGTTTAAAATATGTATGTATCTCTATTATGCGGTATATTAGTATATGATACCGCTGTTTGATGACATTCCTTGATTTAATCCTTTGATAATATATTTAATGTCAAATAGATTTCTATATGTATATGTTGCTTGCACTATAAGATTGCCAGCCCTGTGGCGTATGTTGGTGGCACCTCCCTGGAAAATGTATATACTTAGGGAAATGTTTTCTCTAAGGATCTGAGATATAATCTCACCTGTCGCTCCATGCGTCGAGCTAGCGTCATATTAGGCATTATATTTTTTGGTGATATATTTTATCCACGCATCATTCGTGCGTTAGGAGCCTGTTGGATCTTGCTCTAGGATTTTTTAAAAATGTTTCTTTTTTTCTCCCGGCCGGTGCGGTAAACTGTTACGCACAGATTTTTTCAGTCAATATAAATTTTCCCGTCTTATTTGATCACTTTAAATTTTTTGTGATCAAAGGTTTATAACTCTTGGTAAACTGTGGTTACATTTTGACTATGGTTGTTACCTCCTCTTGTGTCTTAAACTAGTGGTCTATTTTTTAGATCGATGTCTGTGGTTCTCCTTATATGGTCAGAATAGGTCTAACTTTTCTGGGAATGTTTGCAACCTTAGTTGATGTTTATTCCTGCCCATATAAGGCGCGATTTGGTCAGCATCCTACTTGGCATGTGTCTAACATCGGCCCTTTTTGAGTTGAACTCAGGGGTTGAGGGCTTCTGCACATGTCCATAATCTAGGGCGGTTTGACAAAGCTTCCGTTTGTGAGGCTAAGAATTGTTATGAGCAGAGCAAGACGCTTTTCAGCGTCTGTGATCTTTTGATGAGGAAATGGAAGTCCTCTTGTGCATTAGTTTACCTAATGAGGATTTTCCCTATATTTTTCTAAACGCCTGGAGGCGTGTGTGTCGTGGTGTTATTTCCGAAGCAAGGTAAATGCTCTCCTAATATTGAAATCTATAGTCAACTTAGATTTTTGACATTGTCGTTGTATGCTCGCTCACTATCTACAGACAGGAGAGGCTCTTCTACTAGGAAATACACCCAGGTATCCTCATACCTTAGATTTATATGTATACGGGTCACTCTAGGCCCAGAGAACAGTTATTATGCTCCTTTGAACTTCGCTATGCCAGCGATTATACCCTCATCAAGGTTAGACTTAGAAATGCATACAAAGGTCAACTTGAACTATACACATAAGTCCGCCATTCCCGTGCGGCCTACGATAGACTTATTTACACCTCCGATCTACTAGTATCAGAGTAGAGTTTGTTTTACTCATAGAGTGACGATATGGAGCTGAGGCTGTTGTAAGCTGGAATTATATGGGATCAGCTTACATGATATATGCATGATTTACTGAGGAACTTTGTTTATGCTGATTACTATGTCCTACAGTGTCTGTGACTTATGTATATGGATGTTAACGTACTTGTCATTGTGGTGTCATAAATAAATGATGAAAACGTCACCAGCAGTTCATACTTCTATGACTTCCATGTCGTGAGTGAATGTAATGTCCTCATGACACATGTATTGTAGATCTGTGGAACTTCATCTCATCTACACTCACAGCAAGCAACAGACCAGACAAGACACCTTACTTCACAGCCTTCGTCATCCCTGGTGTCTATAGTAGTGGTACATTAATTGGCTACATCTTAGCAACAACATCAGACCTATACTGCAACATATATAGTAGCCAGTAGAAAAATCACCGCTACAAAGGCCTATGCTTCTTAGGGAGCTAAATGGTATTGAAAGATAAGTTAGGATGTGCAACACCGAATTGTTGACCTAACCTTTCTAACTCAATTACATTCATTGGTTTACGCTCCTGGATGAAAGCGACAACTGCAGATTTACAAGAAGACAAGATTGTGTCTCTTAATATGAGGTCAAATAAGTTCTCAAAAGACTCTGCAATGTTTGATTGATCCATCTATTGAAACATATTTTTACTGCGGTTACAAAATCTTCAAAATCTTTACCTTCAATCGGTAACATTGATTTAAATTGACAAAAAGCGGAGGCGCTTAAGCGCTTATCATATATTTTATCCATAAGTGTCCAATGAAGTATAATGCAGAAGTTAATTTAATGCAGAATCAGCGCCCCACGCTTTTTGTCAATTTGATGTTACATTATTTGACTGCAATCTATAAACTCCCTGAAAAATTATTTTTGGGTTTTAGTTCATTAGTGGGGGTATCGAGTAGAATGGGGTGCATTTTGTGGAAAAAGACACCCCCACCCCCCACCCCCCCCCCTCCCAAAAAAAAACAAGCGTGTGTTTAAAATGTTTTTTTTTAATATTTAATATTTTCTTCTTTTTAATGTTAGAATAAATATAACATACTTAAACATAAACAATATTTTTACTTATTGTAAATCTGGTCTAAAATTTCTTAAGCAATCCATTTCTTTTAGAATGTCAATATTACATGGCTTTGTGCCTGTTAATTTGGTGCAATCAATTTCTTCAATTTGAAGGCCAGCTAGAGATCGAACTCGACTTTCCCTTGATTTATAATTTTATAATTTGGATTGTTTCCCTTGATTTAACTAGACACTTGTTTGCGCCCTGTTTTACGCATTGGAAAAAAATAAAGCACACCACATACTCTTGAATTTTTAATTAACTTGATTATGGCCCCTGATTTGTTTACATTTCTTTACGGAAAACTGTAATTACTCATAACGTCACAACTCAGTATAAAATTATTAATAATTGGCTGATTATTGTATTGTCATCGGGAATACACAACTATGCCAAGTTTCAGAGCTATTGCTCATCTGGAAGTGATTGAAAAATCGATTGCAAGATTTGAAAGTGACGTGAAAGTGACATACAAGTGAAGTTAAATAAAAGCGTGTAAAAAAAAAAAAAGAGCGAGGGAGAAAGATAGGACAACTACCTGTCTCGTTGACCACATCACCGCCAGAGTGCCGTATGGTTAAGAAAATATGGGCTTAACACCACATTCCCAAATGCCTCAATGGGCATGTAACGTGATCCTTTACCTTTAACTATCTGTTAATCAAACCCAAAGAAGTCCTAAATATGACAGTAATCTTCTGGCATCAACTATGTTTTTATATTCTGACTGTTAAACGTAGGCCTAGCGTGCTATTCACCCAAATAAACAATAATACTAGAACAAATATCTGAGTCGTCAATGAACAGAAAACACTATAATGTTTCCTAAACAACTATACGTAAAGACAGATTTATTACCAAGGGTCTTGACTCTTGTGTGTGTATATATATATATATATATATATATATATATATATATATATATATATATATATATATATATATATATATATATATATATATATATATATCATCATTATCACTTCCTCTTCGCTATTTGCAGAGCATGGAGACACCACTGTAGCTGATCCCTGTACAGGAAGCCTACACCAAGCATTAATATGCTATTGTAGTGATGGTTTATGTGACAATTTATTTTATATAATGAGGTTTCCAGCTCCATGCACAACTAGTACGCCTGAGATAACAGTAGTCATATTATTTATTTTGTCTGCATTAGCCAAAGCCATCGTATATATCAGTTGTGTGTGTGTGTGTGTGTGTGTGTGTGTGTGTGTGTGTGTGTGTGTGTGTGTGTGTGTGTGTGTGTGTGTGTGTGTGTGTGTGTGTGTGTGTGTGTGTGTGTGTGTGTGTGTGTGTGTGTGTGTGTGTGTGTGTGTGTGTGTGTGTCGTATTTTGAATCTGTCTAACAACACGGATATATTTACCGCGCCCACAATAGGATAAATGGACCGATAGAATAGCCAATCAGGACGCTCCTTTTCTGGTATGTATAAAGAAACCTTTTTATGTTTGTCAGGAAGGGCCTATTCTGTGCAATTTATAGGAAGGAGTTATTTTATTTCTTAAAGAATAACGATATATACAGGGAAATTCATAACTATTATAACATCTGGGATATTACTTAATAAGTAGGTACAAAGACGGCCTCATAATAGTAATTTATTGAAAGAGAAAAATTGGTTTGAGTGATATTTCTACATCAGGGTAGTTCCCGATTTAGGTAATTAAAGACTGCATAAATTTAAATGCCATGGAATAACTAAACGACAAAGATATAGAAAGATAGAGATAAATTAACAGTTTGAATATCACTTTAAATAATTAAAATCGGCCCAGTAGTAAGTTAGATATAGAATATTTAAACTTAGTCACATTATACGGGATAGCTGAAAACCGTTTAGGTTTTGATTCTTAAACACACATTTGGACCGTGCTTGCTATTGGGCGGACACGGCGCTATATATAGAACTGGGACTTAGGGGAGTTCCGCCACAAAATTTAAATATACCAAGCTGATGAATCGAGCGCAAACTGTTACTGCAGAGTCTTTTGCCGCTGTGATCTAGGAGCAGACTTAGATTCCCATTGAAAGCCTGTATCAGCTTTGTCGTGAAGTGAATCTGTATGACACCACGCTCAAATTCTCCGCTCAAAAACGAACTAGCTATCGTAATTTTAAATCTATAAATAACTACAATATTTGAAATTTGTCTGAAGGGCACAGTCAAATCTACCGCCAACAATTTAACTAGAGTATTTGAATATTTCTAAGAAAACAAGTAAAAAGTTACCACCCCTACACACACCCAACCCAATTTTATCGAAGGACGTAGTAAAAATTAACAACCAATCAAATCGTTACCTCGTTTTGTAGGGACAAGAAAATTTTGGTTGTAGTGAAAATAATACCTATTCTGTGTTTTTGACCAAACTTAAATAATTTATTTCTCAATAACTAAGGGTAATTAAAATAAAAGGGATATCTTGAATTATAGCGCTGATATTGATTAATACATTAAAATAAAGATTCCCTCATACAAAAATTATCTTGACTTAGAAAACGTTATTTTACTGATATTTTTAGATCCGGGTAAGGCTACATTTTATTACAAAAAAATTACCCAGATGAAAATGTTAAAGAATAACCAAAGGAAAATTATATATAACGATAGAAGGAAATTGGTCGTTTAATTATCACTTTTGATATTTAAAAACGGTCTCCAAATAACGATAATATTAAATAATAAATGTTGGTCGAATTCGACACTTATGCTTAAAATCGCTCAAGTTTATAGTTTCGGAAATTAGTTAACTTTTTTTTTTGACTCGCCTTCTGATTGGTTGGGAGTAGGGTGATAAAAATTAACAGCTTCTTGTATCTTCTTCTTCCATCCTTAGCCACCAACCGGCAAAGCAGTATGTGGCCAGTACGCCTAGTGGCGTCTTAGGGCAACAACAAATTGATAAACCTATCGCTGTTTCCACCACGCCTAGTGGCGTCTTTGTGGAACAGAAATAGACCAAACAATCTATCGTTGTTTCCGTAATCAGATTGGTTGGCAAGCAGGTGATCAGCCCACTGTGCAAAGTTTTTACGGGATGGGGTAAACAGCCCCATGCCCAACCCTCCTTAGTCGCTTTTTACGACATGCGTGGTAGGGTGCGGTGTTACTATTCTTTGCTCCCCTTTCGGGCCCCGGCAACACACTTCTTGTATAATCCGCCATAAATCGAAAGCTTCCATGCCAAGCTGACCTGCTTGAAAAAGACAGAAGGGACAAGCCTTTGCCGTCTGTACTGTGTGCACAGCGCTAGAGCCTTTACTGACTGTTAGCTTGAGTGTGTGAAGATTCCTTACTTGAGGGTAAAGATAGATAAGTTTAATTGTATAATTTATTGACATGTAGGCCACAGGCTGTGAGCCATATTTTATTTCGATTCTGCTATTGGGAGATGTTATGTCACGATGACCTACGTAGGAATGTGCCTAAAGCAGTTTTATTCGGAGTGAGAAATTGTGATAAGGTTTGCAAATTGGCCTTACAAATTTTTGCGACTGTAAGTGCAGTAGAAATAAATTGATATTGCCGTAGGAGTGACACATTGTACAAATAATATGTGAAACCATGTATAGAATGCAAGAAAGAAATAATCAACAGGTCACAAGATATGTATTGTACACCCCTGTTTATTGTATGGAAGACACACACTGTATGATGGACAGTGGCTTTGAATTACCACTAAAATAGAATAATTACTCAAAACTGATTGTAGACAACGGAATTTAAGGTCTGGTGTGAATGGTCAGCACACATGACTGACCAAGGTAAATTTTCATAGTGACTAGGTGTGGAATTAATATAGACAAGCTCTATATGGGAGGAAATTTTCCTTCGTATTACAGGTTGAATTACAAAGACCTAGTTGTTGCAGAAACCTGGGGAAGAAGAACACGAAGGAGTTGAATGCTCATACTATAACCTGCAGCTAAACTCCTCATCTTTGTCCAGGAAGCACAACGTTTTGGTGAACCTGAATACTTATGAGCCAACTGTATCAATAAAGTTCAAGATAAGTCCTTTACAACAGGCACGTGATAGTTCATTCAAATCCAATTCCACACAATAAACTTTACCTTGGAGGGATGAAAACAACAGACCTTCCAATTACAGAATAGTGGTATTATCAAGCATAGAAACAAGAACTGGGTGTAGACATTTCAGTGACCTCTTTTGTTTAAAAGACATGGACAGAGTGTCCAACATATTTATATATATATATATATAGAGAGAGAGAGAGAGAGAGAAAGAGAGAGGGATATATATATATATATATATATATATATATATATATATATATATATATATATATATATATATATATATATATATATATATATATATATATATATATATATATATATATATATATATATATATATATATATATATATATATATATATGTATATATGTATATATATATATGTATATATATATATATATATCCCTCTCTCTTTCTCTCTCTCTCTCTCTCTCTCTCTCTCTCTATATATATATATATATATATATATATATATATATATATATATATATATATATATATATATAAACTTTTCAAACAGTCTTATTTACTTAATTTTCATTGAGTTAAAGTTCTGTTTTGAAATTAAATACATTTAATACATTACCCTAGACACCTTGCCATAAAACACCACACAGATTCTTTAGTTCTGGTGAGATCTAAAGGGGTGACAGTTAGGGAACCAGAGAACTTCATCATCATCAGTCTTTACTCTGGGAACTTACATAGTCTGACCTCACCTGGATTGTCTATACACCCTTCCTCTTTTCAGAGAAGGGGGTATTACTTATAAGACCAGTCTCTTATCTGGCACTATCCTGGTATCCTCTGATGCATCTATTTGTCCAGGATAGCCTATATTTACTAACATCAAAACCTCTTATCACAATCGTGTGTATTATTGCCTGATGGTAAGAAAGATATATATATATATATATATATATATATATATATATATATATATATATATATATATATATATATATATATAAGTATATATTGTTGATTAATTGCCTGTGTATTCCCGCTTATGTGTTCGGTGATGTGTAGAAAGTGAAACTACAGGACTAGTGTGCTGCCATGCCGGCTTACTTGTAAACGTGTGTGATTTTTGAGACGAAAGCCAGCAATGAAAAATGTATAGAATATTTGTTAAGTAGGGCAAAATTACGACTGTAAGTTTTATTAAGGTATTTGAATGAGTATTTCATACTGAAACGACACACTGTTCACGAACATAAGATAGGAGTACAGGAATTGTTGACATGATGTAATCAAGTTGTCACTTGCTATTGTGTACTTAACCAAATCATTGTATGGAAGCCAATCATGGGCTAAGGAATCTATCATAGGATGTTTACAGGAAATGAATAATCAAATGGAACTGGCTGTAAGAGAAATATAGTTATATGCCCGTTGCAAACTGTTAGCACAATATCCGAATAATGTATATATGTGATGTTGTATGTGTGTGTATGGAGTGGTGCTGGAGCCTGCATGGAATGCGATTATCTTTCATTCCAGGTTCTGTCCCGATATTACAAAGTACGAAAAATCCACTGTAGAGGAAGTCTGTTGGTGCTTACAGCTCTTTATATACCAAGAAACATACCACGTTTCCCAGCCTGGAGTTTCAGTTTGTGTATGTCACCAGCCTACTGATATGGAAACACCTGTTAAAGATAAATTAGGGAATCCAATACCAACAGAAAAAGAACAAATGAAGAGATGGGCTGAGCACTTCATAGAGGTGCTAAACAGACCACCACCTATAGTAACACCTGATTTTAATAATGACACACCCACAACCACCTTGCCAATAACTTGCGACGAATTCACGCTGGACGAGATCAAACAAGCCGTTAAAAGATTAAAAAATTTTAAAGCTGCTGGAGTTGACGAAATTTCAGGCGAAATGATTAAAGCAGTTAATGACAACAACCTCTTGAGAATGTTAGATATTATAAATGAAGTATGGAGAGAAGAACAACCACCACAACAATGGAAAGACAGTATTATTGTAAAGTTACCGAAGAAAGGTGATCTATCAGACTGTAATAACTGGCGTGGTATATCTCTATGATCAGTACCTGGAAAATTATTATGTTGCATGATGTTAGAAAGACTTAAATTGCATGCTGACGAAAAGATCAGAGAAGAACAAGCGGGTTTCAGGCCGAAACGATCATGTATTGATCAAATATTCACACTAAGAACAATTATAGAAGAATCAGTGGAAATGCAATCGCCACTTATTATCACCTTCGTCGATTTTCAAAAAGCCTTTGATAGTCTACACCGCCCATCATTGTGGAAGATACTTACAATCTATGGTTTTCCAACAAAATATGTGAATATAATCAAAGCGCTATATGACAATGCAAGATGTTGTGTTAGAACAAATAAAGGGAATACAGAATGGTTTACAGTAGAAACAGGGGTGAAACAAGGCTGTATTATGTCACTGTCACGTAGGTCTTTATATCATTAAATTGCCTACATCTTCTTCCTATTCTCTCACCCGAATCCTTTTATTTTATTATCTTTCCGTACTTGTTTTTCCTGTATTTTTCGCATCACTCGGTTGCGAAAAATATTTTCTCAGTATTCTCAAACTTTACCTTGTGTTTTTCTCATACTGGGATACGTAATTCTATTACGTAGTTGTCAGAGGACGAAACTGTGAATGTGCTTCATACTTGGAAATAGGGCCGACTTATCGTCTGCAAATTTCACCGGTCAAAGGCGTTTTCACAGGCTGAATTTCTTGGCGAAGTGTAAAATCGCTACCTGACACGGCACTCACTGTTCATTCTAAACGTAGGTGCTAAAACTGCCAACCCGCTTTCGCCCAGAGCAGACGGTTGTCTGAGATTTGAAACTGACACGCGTACATCTTGGTCAGTAGGTGGCAGTTACGACATGTTAGGTGTTAAACGTATCGTTTAAGCCGGAAAGGGGAGAGCATTTCGTTCTACGAAATAATAGTTCATCCTTTGTCTGGTTTAAAATATTAAACCTAGTTTGAAACTTTATTTTCATTCTTTCTCTATAAATCGCAGTAGACAGGTGGTTCGCGAAGAGTAGAACTGTATAAGCGTAGTTTCTTAGTTTGTTGCGACAATTTGTCGAACTTCTAGACTTCCATAAATATAAGCGTATAATTCTTAATTGTACGATATCCTGTAGTGCTGTGTTTGAGGTAAATATATTATAGATCTCTAGTATTTTGTGAAGTGATAAAGTGTTTAATCGCCTATTTCATTCTAAACTAGTTCTGTGTCCAGAGTGCTTAATTTATAGTTTGTATTATTTTTCTAGTGACGCATACAGTGGAAATACATAATAAATTATATCTTTAGCTTACTAAAACTAGTAGCTATAAGGAATTTAATTTAACGGCTAATACTGAGTCGAGAATATTTTATATCAAACTTATAAAATGCTAGATGCGACATCAGTGAATAGTGACGAAATACGCACCATATTCCTAATTCCTGATGATCGATTTTATATAACTTATTTCACCGGAAGTTTAATAATACGTCAAGCTGTAGGCTTGCTGTTTTAAATGTAAGTTATATTGAGTACATATATGTAAATTATTTGATATGTGTTCTTTCCATTTTATATAGTGAAACGGTGGTACTCAACTTGCCAGCGTTTAGTAGCCTGAGAGACATATTTGTGAGAAGCATAGACATTTTCCTATCTTTAACCATGTGGGGTTTTTTGTTTGTTTCAAGTAACACTGAATCTGACAGTGCATATGCCATCAGAGAGAGACAGTAATAGCAATCCCACTAACGGTTTCTAAAGACTAGAAATATAAATTGGGCTTTTGAGCCAGTTCATATTGCTTCACAAATTTAAATGTACATGCTGCCTGGCGGCGAGAGAATATTACAAGAATAACATTTACATTCCGACAGAGATTGTGACTAGTATTGTGGTGATTAAATATAGTACCTGCCTGAAATAAGACACCGATCTGACATTCCTTAAATCCTAGAATCCAAAGCTAATGACATTGTGCTCTGCTAACTTTCGTGCCTGGACAAATTTTATGTGACTTAATCAGACATTCGGAAAAATTAGAACACCCAAGGAATCGTTTCCCTGAGACAGAGAGTTCAGTACGTCTTTTGGAACTGGGGGTTTCTTGGTCGATGACTGCATTTTTCGGGTCTGTGCGAAGGTCCTAGAATTATTATGTTCCCAGAGGCAGCGAGCAAAGTTGTGAGTATATATGTGTGAGAAAGGCCATGGCTGAATGAATGAGAGTACACAGGTCAGAGTGTTATTTTACCGGGGTATTATTGTCACCCATTTGCTGTCTTAACTTTTTTTAATCTGCAGGATTTGTTACAAATGCTAGAGTTTTTTTTTTCTTAGGCTAAATCAGATTATCCAACTCTGTTCATACATTTACGAGAAGAAAAGAAACCTCTTAGACTCAACCCTATGTATCTATAACTCTTTGGGCCATCATCTGTTCTCTTAACGGGGATGTGGGCTAAACCTAGAGTAAGATTTTTTCGGGTTATCATCCTTGTAGCATTTTCTTGAATTTATGACTATTTGTATATGGTTTTCCTTGATGTATTTCTTTGGTGTTGTGAGAAGATTTTACGTGATAAATAAAATCTCTCTTGAACTAAATCAGTGCGTTGGTCAGCTCGTTCAAAGAATACATATATCATTGTTATAGTTTTCCCACGTCTGTGTGTTTACCTGTCGTCACGTGTATGTGCGTGCCCGTGAGTAGATAGAGATATATTAATATATATATATAGATATAAGTATATCTATATATATATATATATATATATATATATATATATATATATATATATATATATATCTGTGGTTTAGACTGTCTGACACTTTAAAAGCGGTCGTAGAAGATAGGTGAGAGAGAGAAGATTATCTCGATTCTCAAAGACAGCCTCTATATCACATTCTATCATCTCACGTGTGGAAATTCTATTGCTTTTCACCAGCCCTCACTGTATCTATCACTCATTCCAACCTATTCAGAAGGGACCTAACCCAAGTCTTAATACTCCTATCGAGAAATCTACGACATTCACCACCTCTTTTTGGAATAGCTATTGACTGGGTTATGAGAAACTTTACCCACAATGAACAATTAGATATAAAATGGACAAATGGAAAATTCCTGGGGGACCTGGATTTCGCAGATGATTTAGCATTCTTAAGTTCAACACCCAGACAATCCCAAGAAGCAGTAAATCAGTTGTGTCATCTTTCGGTTAAAATAAGTCTCCAAATAAATGCCTCTAAAACTAAAGTTATGAACTTTTCTAACGAGACCTTTAATATCGTCCTGAACGGGGAAAAACTACAGAAAGTTGAAAGTTTCAATTATTTAGGCAGTAAAATGACTCAGGATGGTGACACAACAAGAGAAATTCATACTAGAATTGCTTTGGCAGCTAGCGCCTTCAATAGATTATCTAACATTTGGAAATTACGATCATTGAATATACATACCAAGCTTCGTCTGTTTAATTCAAATGTTATCTCAGTGTTAACATACGGCTGTGAGAGTTGGAAAATAACAAAATCATTGGAGAACAAGCTGAATACATTCGAGAACCAATGTCTTAGAAAACTCATGAACATCAGTTGGAAAGAATTCAAGACTAATCGACAAATAAGAGAAGACTCTAGGCAGAAATATGTCTCCAACTATATAAGGAAAAGACGATGGTCATATATCGGTCATGTCCTACGCATGCAAAACAACAGAATACCATTGCAGGCACTCACTTGGGTTCCTGAGGGTAAGAGGAAAAAAGGAAGACCAAAAGAAACACTCAGAAGAACAATAATAAGAGAAGGAAGAACGTTGGGATTAAACAATGTGCAAGAGCTAAGAGGAGTGACGTCACAACGTACAACCTGGAGAGCACTGGTTTCTGCCTTATGCGCCGTGTTTGGTGCTTAAAGAATTTATTATTATTAATCCTGGCCTGTTGGATGCAGATCATCATCTAATAAGATAGGTGGAATCTAGTTCCACTGTACAGCACATCCAGCCACAAATAAACTTATAAAAACCACACATAATAAACAAAGAAAACATTTAAGAATGATATATGAAGGACATGTGTTCAATAAAGTGAATTCTACCGTCTAGGGACAGTGATTATAATATTAGTAAAGAAAGTAATTGACATTATCTCGTTACCTTTACCATATTATTCATTATGGAAAAGTACATTGCATATTATTTATTTAATGATGTAAATACCATTTGATTTCTTTTAGAATTCATGACCGAAAAAAATAAAGCGGTATAGGACAAATAAATTGTAAATAATTGTATTGAGATTTATTACATATAATTAATTCAATTTTCCCCTAGATAACTAGCCATTAAAACAAAAGTATATTCATTAATCAATGTGGGATCTAGAGGGGTAGCAGATAGATCTTCAGTACCCAACACAATCACCATACTTGAAGGTTTACATAGCTTGACCCCATTGTTGATGTCGATACACCCTTACTCTTTTCAGAGAAGGGGGTATTTTTTATAAGACCAGTCTCTTATCTGGCACTATCCTGGTATCATCTGATACACCTTTGTGTCCAGGGAAGATTTTATTTTAACAACATCCAAACCTCTCGCGACATTGTGTTCGTCTGAACAACCTAGGTAAAAAGTCACGATGATCATAGTGTGGTTGGTAATGTATTAACTCTTCTTTATTTTTTCTCCATTTATAATGGCAAGTGAAAGTTTTACTGTTAAAAATTACCGGTATTCTGCCTATTTATGCAAGTGAACATTACAAATACGTCCAGACATAATTAGTTTTTAGCATTGCGAAGATGGCCCCGTTTCTCCAAGACCCATCTAATGTTGGTGTCTAGCTTGGACTGAAGGCACTTATATTACACACTTGTTCTACACACTAGCAACACCAACTGGTACCACCGAATAGTATCATTAAATAAGAGAGAAACAAATACCCTCCTCAGTATTGGGTTTCCTGACAAGAAAATCAGGTGCACCCCTATTCATTTCATGGCACCATCTCATCTGCCTCAGAACTTTAGCCTCTCTGAGCATTAACGTTATCACAGTGAGCAGAAAATAACAATTGCATTTATATAAAACATGTTTTTTTATACATATGCACTGGTTGAACATTAGTATGTTTATTATAATTATATATTTTATTTCGGTCACCATCCACTCCCTGCTCCATATGCAACTTAGGACTACCTCTGCTTTTGGTTCTCTATGAGAAACCCACATGAAGTAATCACTAGCCTTTGCAGTGGTGGTTCATGAACCATCATTTTATATACTAAAGTTGCTAGCCTCATATGACCTTAGACATCCACTAGCAATTTTCACATGTTAAAAATGCAAAATGTAGAATTATGAAATTTACAACTTACCACAAATATCTTTGGGCATTCAGAATTCTGGCTCAGAAAAATAGTTTCGGCAACTTGATTAAGATGCCTTTTACACGTGGTCTGGGGTATTACATTACATTAGAATCCCAATATGACCTAGTGTTAAGGTTCTTAGGATTCCGGGCTTTCCGTATTAATAAGGTAGAGTTTTCTTGAGGTGTAAGTCCACAAAATGCTCAAGCACGTTGCCCGGTCCTTTAAAGTAGCATCCTCATTCTATTCCTTATTCTATCTTGTCTGACTGTCTTCCTGACGAGTTGACTTTTTCAGTACCGTAAACACAAAAGGCGCTAGATTATAAGGCAACATTCGGCCCACGCATCCACATTACTGCTATATGACATGGCTCCAATCAAAAATGTTTTATTGTAATACATCAAATGCCAAACCAATAGCATGCAACATGCGTATATTAGTAGGGGTATATCCCCAATATCAACACTAACCTCTCATCGAAAATTCCTGCGTGACACATAAGATTTGATTTTTACAAGTCACTTCCCATATGAGGTATTCTCTTTTTCTTTCGTTATTGATCATGTTTACAACCCACAACTTCATAGATCTATCACAGATTGATATTTATCCTAACTATTGCCTAAAACCAATCTTGCCCGGAAATGATTACATCATTTACCTGCTATAAATAACATGCGTTATCATAAGTGCTTGAATATAAACTATTACCAGAATGATATTTCCTGTGCAAGCAAACAACTATCAAGCAGCAAAACTGGCCAGACATACAATATTATCAGTGACAAGACAACGGACATTTCCATCTCAATGTTTGTTTACGCACTAATCGGGCGCTCCCACTCATTGTCATTATCCTCCTACAAATGCCTGTGTCTAATCTCACAATGGGTAGCCTAGACATGGCATGAATTACAGGAAGAAAGTGTAAACAATGAGTGACGCCAAGACCTCGTTACACAAAATGAGAGGTAGAGCAATATTGTCGGCGAGAAACATGAACGCTAGGAAAAGAGAACGGACAATTCTGTCATCAGGGGATAGAAGAGATTATGAACCCTACGAATAAAAGATCGCGTTCCTTTCTTATTAATTTTTTTTAATTATAAAATGTTGCCTCGTTTTCGAGAGGCGCGTTCCGTTCTACCCAGTCGGTTATATTAGGGCGCATGTCCAAACACAAAAAACCTTCAGGTCTGGAGAATTAACCTGATCGCGTTCCTATCGCAAGAAGTTCACGTATATGTTTTAGTAGCCAGCACGAAGGTTTTCATTTTGAAATGTGGAAAAAGTACATTCGATCCCGTGGACACCTGTGACTAAATAGACGACCTCTTCACGATCTCTGTTTCACTCCGACAGGATCAGAGACATGTTTTGTACTGATTTTTATTTGTGTACTTTTAAAAGTAACAATTTCTTCTCATTACCGGCTAAGGAGCAAGAAGTTTGCATGCTCAAACATTTGTGACGCTTCTTGCAGATAATGTTTATCCCAGCCTGCGAGAAGCAGCTAGATACGCTGAGCTCCGGCGTGTTTAGATTAAACCGCTGATAAGCGACTCGTGTGTTAACATCTCATCTCATAATCGGAACCTCTTCTATCTCGTAAAACAAAGTGTAGAGTTGACGCAAAGAGCATTAGGCTCCTGGGCAAAACATGTAATCAATATGTGTGACAAACAGATGATTAGCCCATTGTTAACAAGCTGGGCAAACACGGAGTTTTGCGAGCTCATACGACAGATAAAGAGATTACTGTCTTTGTGACACATGTGGGCAGACAAGTGTGACATAAGCGTTTCCGGGTCATCCTTGATACACCAACATTACTTGTTAATAAAGTATTAAGTATTACAGCTTACCCATGTTGTCATGTGTGTCTACCGATCTGCCTGTGAGAGTGTATGCAAGGCATCAGATGTCCATATATGGTAACACGTGACCTTTTCTTTCTGCTTAGGTTCATAACAACAATGCGTGGGAAGATAGGAATGTAATCTGACCATTTGGCAGTTTTATTTCAATGTGAATTTCACACTCGCCAAGACAACATCAGACTTCGCCAGAGTGAAGATTAGATTCATAATTCCTTTTTTTAACTGGACCTTTTATTGGAGAACCAAATAAAACTTATAAAGCGCAGGAAATCTCTACATTTTAATAAGGAACACCGGGGCTAGGAAACTGTAGACAGACACGGAGTAAGAGGGAGTTTAAATGAAAATTAACGACACCCCAGACGCGTATAGGAGGCCGATTCAAGTCTCTTTTATTCATCTAAGCAAAAAGTCTGTGAGTCAGGATTGGCGTAAGTTGTGATTTACATTTCATATTTTATTACAAACATGTGAACTAACATATATATGTATATATTACCATGTGAAGTTTAATGTGTGAAACTCGCTATTGTATGTCAAAGTCATTTGAGGCTGGCAATCTCTGCGTATAGAAAGATTATTCATGAACCACCACTGCACGGGCTGGTGAATGCTTTATTGATAGTTTCGTAAAGAGAACTAAAAGCATAAAGTAGTTCCAGGTTCTCTGTAGAGCAGGGAGGGAAAGATGAAAGAAATGATGTACATTCTAAGTATAATACTTACATTTTCAAAGCAGTACCAGTGTAAATGTTTAAGTGAAAATATTCATTTTAAAGTAATGGAAATTTCAAACTTTTCAATCAGTGTAAATATAAATGAAAACATATTCAATTAATATTGTGAACACTTTTCAATCAGTGGAGATGTATATGTAAATAAATTCTATTTGTATTATTAATCTTTTCATTTAAATATAAAGTAACTGCGAAAGCGATTCTATTTAAATGTAAAGAAAGTTTTATCCCGAGGGATTAAATTTAATTCTCATCGAGGGTAAAGTCTGAGTAATTGGGATGGTGGTATGGGAAGATAGGAGCACATAACTATGGGGTGGAAAACACCATACTCAGAAGAGCGTTTCGTTCTATTCTTTTACCATAGTTATTGGTGGTACCAGCAGAAAGTACTATCTCTGTAACAAGAAGGGAACAGTAGCCTAAGCTTTAAGACGAAGGACCCACGTGGTAGACTCTCGACGTTTCTGAGAAACGAGCTACCCCCGACAACTTGATCAGAGACGAGCGCGAGCAGAGCGAAAAGAACCAACCCATAAGAAGGAGCAGAACCATCATTGGCAGCTCAGTTCACATACTTGCTGCCACTTGAACTTCTTGTAACATCTCACATTCCCTAAAGACTGTGATGATAACTTTTTCTTGATCCATAACTATTCAAATTGTTTTCCAACTGTTAAAACCTAAAGTGATTATTAAATTTTGTTATTTGTAATGTTACAAATTTATTCGATTTAATCCTTTTAAACTCTAAACAGAGCTATACTAGAATAATAGAATTCCACTGAGTAAATCAGGGGTGGGGCTTAACGAGCTAGAATAAACCATTGCGTAACCTTTTCACAAAAGTGTCGGCAGATTGTGACAGGGAATGCGTCATTTTAGGAACTTTCCTTTATAACAAATACAGACCATAGCTTAGTTGACAGAAGTTAGTTAAAATTT
Organism: Oreohelix idahoensis; assembly: GCA_024509875.1. Taxonomy (NCBI): domain Eukaryota; kingdom Metazoa; phylum Mollusca; class Gastropoda; order Stylommatophora; family Oreohelicidae; genus Oreohelix; species Oreohelix idahoensis. The sequence continues at coordinate 59,089 of JAMPIV010002570.1, read as the reverse complement.
AATCATAAATTATTATAGGAACAGACCATAGGGAGAAGGTAAGCGTAGATTACTTTTTTATCCAATCGTGAGATGAATAAATGGAGGAAGCAACGCTGACCTAGATTTTGAGCTGAAGGAAAGCGTGTCAAGTCCCGGCTGAAAAGTTAGTTGCAGATTTAGAAGTCTAAGAGACAGACGCATATTTTCTTATGCTGCAGATTTTTGAGGATTTCAATTTATTCTAAGGAAGTTGTTCCCTAGTTTTAGTGTATGAATTGTGCATTGATTTCCCACATGGAAAAGCAGTAAGTAGAGTGCTTCCTTTTGAAATACCTAAAACATTTTCATGTCGAAGCAAGATAGCTTTTGCCCCCGCAGCACACAGTAAAAATGGCTGCAAGTTATACTTTGATGTGGAATGCAGTCTTTTGAACACTTAGGTAGAAACACTGACAGTTTGATAGAGAATGAAGTTCCTCAGGAAATGAGAGAATGGTTCAATCCTCTGAGGATCTGCTAGTATGCATTTACCGCTAGCTAATATTTGAAGGAACAAGTAGCTAAGAAGTGAATCAGGGTGATTCACCTGATATGAACCTCCCCATGCTATGTTAATGAAAGCAATGTGCATTTGTGGATGAACGAAATATGCACACTCTAAATCTTTATGCCATCATGTAAATATGTTTATGTTGGAATAAAAATCACGTTGAGACCAAAACAAAAGGATATCGTCTATTAAATACTTCGCTACACATATAATTGAAAGAAAGGAAGGAATGGCTGCTGAGAAACTTATCATGTCATATGTTAATGCTTCAACTCAATACAACACCTTTAGAGGATAGTCCCCGAACCTGGAAGAACCTGTAAGACTGTAAGGGAGTAATTTCCAACTCTAGCAGACTAGCTAGTTCTACATCTAACACTCTCGATATAAACAGCAACCCCCAATTCCCTACCCGGCCACACATATCTATATGGTGCCCGTGATCAGTCCTCATTAAAAAGGTATTGAGCAGGAAAAAACATCTCTATATGGTGCCTAGCGACCAGTCCTCTACAAAAGAGCACAGGAGCAAATAAGCAATCGAAGGAATATTAAACCACTAAAGGCCATCGCCAGGAAAATGTACAACGATCTTTTACCCGTAAGGAAAATGGACAGGTCTACCGACGATTTCTACACTACGGAGTACAAAGTAACATATGCGGACGCAAAAAGTTACACTGTTCCTTATCAGAGACAACGGAAATATTGTCAGAGGCGTATCTCTCCATTCCTCCCCCTACAGTCATACCCAAGCTGCGCCCCTCATTACCCCCACGTTTCTGACATGTCGGAGAAAATATTGCTGAAGAGAGGTTATCCACAACAATACACACCAAGGATGCGTCCCTCTGTTGAAAATAAAAATTGTTTCTGCCCAGGCAGATATCAACGTCTTATGGTACAACGAAATCTTCAGTAACAAACGCGGATGCAAAACGTTACACTATGAACACTAGGAGAAATCTGCCACAATACCCACGTGACCCACGGCAGAGCCAAAGGTATCCGACCCAGATCATGTACGGTTCAAATCCCAGTAACAACCACTTTTGTACACCATCGAGAAAACCACCATACTATCGCTACAAAGACACAGAGAGCAAACTGCGCAAACAATCATCGTTCCCGTTTTATGAATCGACATCCAGGCATACGACACCAGTCAAGAAACACTGGGACACATTGAACAGAAGAACAAGTCGAATGACTGTACGAAATTTCATAAATGAAGTCAAAACAAGAAAAATTTAGGAGTTTCGTAACATAACATCTAGGAACGGACAAGTTTGCCTCCTAACAACAGACAGATGGAGAGCACACATCGGTCCCATAACACCAGGAAAGACAGCCAAGACATACCAACACGTAAATTTAGCACAATCAACCCCCCTTCAAAATAAACCAACCCAAGTTAAACGGCTTCATGACACAGATATCAATGAACCAAAAATGACTTCGGTGGCAACACAGACAGACGCTGACACATCAGGTCAGGTTTGTGAACCTCAAACAACGACGGTTTGTGTGGCAACACAGACAGAAATTGCCAAATCTGTAAAGAAGGCAACACAGACAGAAATTGCCAAATCTAAAAAGAAAGCGACACAAACAGAAGTTCCCAAGTCTGTATATAAACAACGCAAACAGAGTTTCAACCCTGGTGCAGTAGTACCAGCCTCCAACATACATGTAGACGACAAAATGTCCTGTGTATCAGACTCAGATAGTGGTATCGAGTCAATATTCAGCATCCCACCAGTACAGGTTCACACCACAGTTGAATCGTTTTTTCCTGAGCCTCACGAATCGCCTCCTGTGGCCACATTTGTAGAAATGCCACACCCGCCAGTCATGTCACCTCCAGCCACACATTCCCAGGCTACATTGCCATCATTACTGATTTCCTCTGCACCCCAACAATCAGTCAATGTCATGTCACCTCCAGCTACAGTACAACCATTGACGTTTTCTTCAGTTGCCCATCAACCTCTCAACGTCAACAAAACCATCTCCAGTACTGTACCCACTGTCAACCCTGTCAACAACGCCATCTCCAGTACTGTGCCCACTGTCAACAACGCCATACCCAGTATTGCGCCCCCCACCACGAATCCCGTAACATCGCCACAAACTCACGTGAAAAGACGAAATAAGAAGAAAAGAAAACACGGTCCCAAACAACATCAGGATGTTTTCAAACTACACCGAGACACATCACCCATCAACACTGATAGTCAATACGATGGTTCCCCCCTAAGCAGCGAAGACATGGAAGAGCTGAGAAGATGGAGGGAACGGTGGGAAATTCAGAAGCAGGAATTCGATAGGCGGCTTATAGCAGAACACCAAGGCGTTCCGCTGCCCTGAAAAACACGCCCAAGTGTTTATGTGTTCGCCACCCCAAACACGGTCTACGCGAATGTGCACGTATTGATTAACAAATGTTCTAACTTTCCCATGTACTCTATTTTCAGTTTTTGACAGTCCAAATGACTTGCTTCCAGACTAAGATGTTAAAGCCTCACGGAGAAAGTTTTTTTTCCAGCCTTAGAATACTGATGCCCAGAGAACAATCAAGACCAGCCCACGGAGGATTTCCATTAGAAATAGTATAGTTTTGTGAAATAAAAATGACAAAACAATTGATAAGACACGGTGTTACGAGTTTACAGACATTATTTATGTGACGTATGTCTAGTTTGACTAGTGAATTTTCCCTGATATGATGGATGATTTAAAGGGACCTTTAGCTTTTCATAACATTAGAACCCCTGAACATTTGTTGTAACTTTTCGTTTTGCCAGAACGCATTCCACCGGGACTCATGTAGGATACAGCGACGAGATCAAAGAGACAGACCGAGGGATCTTAGGGGAGACTATCGGCGCTATCAAAGACAGTAGTTTTCCCTGATACGAGACGCAGTTGCTTGCCGCTAATTTCGCGTCTCGGTGTCAATCGAGGAACCGAGCGAACGGGGGAAAGCGAAACGGGCAGCAGCGAGCGGATACGAAGACCAGGGGGCGGCTTCTTCTCTTGATTTGGCGGTCAGATCCCCAAAAGTTCGTGAGATCAAATAAGTTGTCAAGTTTATCATGTCCCACTCAACTTACATTTCATTTTAGCTAAATAGACCATGAAGAACTAGACACGTTATCACTCGCTGGCCAGACCTTTACAGAAGCACTAGCTTTATTGAAATCTTGTTATAGATTTTCCCCTGGATTTTATATATATTTGCAGTGATTTCTAATTCTGTGCAAAGCGGTAAAATATATATTGTGTAAAGTGATCAGTGGTCTAGCTCAGTCATTCTATTTCAAGGGATTTTGTGTTAATTTAAATCTATTTAATTAAACCATCTCAAGAGTTCCAGTTTTAAATATAATGATCTATCTATTATATTATTTCAAAAGATAATAGATGCTTAAATTAACTTTTAAAGTCGCGAAGGAATTTATAATTAATAAATTCAGTTAAGTCCTAGTTTTATAGATGTGGGTTTTTAACCACTAGAATTCGCGCAGTGTTTATTAAATACATAATTAAATACTCGAGTGTATTATAGGCTTAACGGGAAATTCATCGCGCTTTAGAAGGTTATTTGTTTTCGGTATATTACATGTCTTTTTTTTCTTTCATACAGAGTGATCGTAACCTGTGCGATCCCAGCATTAAGAAAGCAATAAAGAAATCAATCTAAGCAAAGCAAAGCATAAACAGTGTGTAGAGTTCCCCTGACGCAGAACTTGTTGAGACTGTGTAAATTTTTAATCTTTGAGGCGATTCTATGTTTGGAATTCCGCTATCTAACTTATAGCAAAGAAAGCACACCCAAAGACAAATTTAACGCACCATCAAACAACTTAAGTCGTAACGGGAAGAAGAACACTGGCCCGAGCTTTGTTAGTTTACTGACACAGAGAGATAATTCATAATTTCCTGAACAGTGATGTGACTAGTTTTCTCACTGGACTTAAACCATACCTCACGGATAAAGTGTACCAGCACGCGTAAGAATTTTATTATCAGCGGCATAGTCAAATAGACCACACCATCCTCACCCCGGTATCAGAGACCGTGCCCTCCCATAGAAACTGTTATTAAGAAAAGAGACACAACTACAGATTCATTTTCCAGCGATTACGGGATCCTTTTATGTGCTGACCGCCTACCCGATAATCTGGGGCTAGAACTTGAACAAACACTCATACATTTAGTTGAGGTGTAACTGCTGTTGTGTTATTCTATGGAGTGCAAGATTTTTTCACAATCGGTAAGTGAGAGCAAGATGAGTGAAGGCCTTTGCTAGCGCGTGTATGAATGACAGGAAATTAATTCTTTTGTGTGACCATTTTGTTAACTTGCTTACCTGGTAACATATATCTTTTCTGTATACCCTACATTGTTCCTTTAAGTGGGATAGTTGATAATTTGTTAACTCTGTTTAAAACCACCTCCTTTCCATTTGCTTAGTAAAGGGAAGAACAGCTGGGAAGAACAGGTTTTTTTTCTATCACTTATACCTAACTTGGTAACACCTCTTTCAGAGTAATTAACTTTACTGTTAGGTTAACGTACCCGTGTTCCTGATATTATCTATCTCTGGACTGGGTTTGTCTTTGTCTAATGAGCGGGAAGGGCTTAGTCGATACCAATCTTCTTCACCCCCTCCCAAACTTGTTATTTGCATTTGTGTACTTATGATAATTTATGTAATATCTGATATTTTTAGTGATTGATGTTTAAAGTGAATAAAATCACCTAAACTCATTTAGTTCTGTGTGTTGGATATACCCAAAGCCCAACTTTCCCCTATTCGTTTATTATAGTTTGTATCAACGTCGTGTGTGTGTTTGAAAACACCAAATCGGTGTGCGCGCAGATGCGAGTCTGGAAAACTGGCAAATAATTGTTTGACCAGGAGAGTGAAAGAGAAGATTGAGAGACACGATTTGTCGTAAATAAGTCTGTCTTTACTCTCCTCCAGCACGCTGTGAAGTAACTATTAAATCTCTACATTTTCTATCACTGAGCTTTCCATCATCATTTTCCACTCTAAACCGGACCACTATTTCTACGACTCTTTTCTCTCAAAATAAATTTACGACAATATTTGGCCGGCTCGTCTGGGATAATTTTGAGATACATTTGATGCACACATATTTGTGGGCTGGTTCTGGGATCTTGAGCTACATTTGAGGCAATCGCATAGCCGGGTTAAAGATATTTTGAGTCTGATTTAGTTTGGGTCTAACTAGGTAGAGTGTGAATGATTTGTCTTTGTGAATTAGGGAAATAAATAAATAATTACACCCCTAGACAAACGTTCTTTAAGTATTTGGGTTGTCCACACAGCATATTTACAGGTTGTTTTCTCTCCACAGCAGTAGAAAGTACAGATAAACAAATATATTTGCTATTTTATTATCCTCTGGCGGAGATAATTATATTTCTTTCTTTATAAAAGTTGCTGGGATTGCGTGATTGTTTTACAGTCACTAAGGTTTTTGAAGTCAAAAAGAGTTGAGCTTAGCTAAAGACGGATTGTTCTGATTTTTAAAAATTAAGTTAACAACGTCTCATCTCAATAATTGACTTTAGGGACGGAGTTTGTTGTCAGAGATTTAAAATTTAGGGGAAATTTTTTTTTCCTTTTAAATTGTTTTAATATAAATTTTTCTCTACTGTTAGTAAAAGTAGATTCTTTTCCAGTGTAACTTACCATTTAGTGGCATAGTCGCTTGCGTTTAGAGCCTTAATTGCCAGATAATAGCAGCGATAAGTTTGCACAGTACAGGTAGGAGGTAACACAGGTAAATTTGTACTTGTGTTTTTTTTCTCGTAGCGGTTCAGAGTTCCTCCCTTTCGCGTTTCTTCTTACTAGTTCTCTAAGCATACTTCATCTTATTCTTTAACAATGGCAGAGAGGATAAAGATGAGGTCCATCTTGAGGCTGGAAGCGAAAGAGGCAGGATTAGATGCAGAAGCTGCAAACGCGTTTATTAACCAGGAATTGGAAATATATGACGCGGAGCAACAGAGAGCCGAAGCTGAGAGGAAGGCGAAGCAACAGAGAGCCGAAGCTGAGAGGAAGGAAGAGAAAGAAAGAACAGAGAGGAGAGAAGCCCAGGAGAGGGCAGATAAGAAAGAAGCGGAAGAACGTCTTTTGGAACAGAAGAAAATTGAAGCAGAGATGGAAACTCGCAGAGAGAGAGAGAGAGAGACAAGGAAAGACAGCATCAACTGGCGCTTAAGGCTCTAGAGAGTCGGGGCGCCTCTACTTCGACTAACGGAGAGCCGTCTTCGCCCCAGTCTCAATCAATGGACCTCTCCAGTACTCAATCTGCCCAATTAACTGCTATGTCGTTTTCTTTAGAATCTTTTCCTAGCCCTAACGAAAAAATTGACAGCTACCTAGAAAAATTCGAGAGACTCGCGAATCTTTATGGGTTAGAGAGTACCCGCTGGGCGCTCAAACTTTCAACGTCACTGAAAGGCAATGCTTATGACGTGTACACAAAGCTGGGACCGAATCAACATGATTACGACATGTTGAAAAAGGCCTTACTACAGCAGTTTGAGATGACTGCCCGAAAGTTTCTGCAGTTGTTCAGAAACAGCCGAAAAGAGAGCACGGAAACATTTCCCCAGTTCTCTTCACGTCTCACGGGTTATCTGACAAAGTGCATTGAATTATCTGACCTACCTCTTTCATATGAGGGACTCCTCGAACTTGTTCTTGTGGAGCAGATAAAATCCACTTTGTCGAATGAAACACGTAGATTTTTGGCTGAACAGGGGGCAGTCAGGCTTGAAGACATACTCAATAAAGCCGAACGCTATAGCAATGCAATGGCCGAACTTCCCAGCACTAAACGTAAACCCACCGATGAGCCATCTCGAAAACAGAATCTAGAGCAGGCATCCTATTCTTCCACTTCCTCTCAACATTATAACCAACGAGATAACAATACCCAGAAACCTCCCCAGGAAAAATCGAAATTCTACAAAACCCGATACCCCCCCAACAACAATTCTGATCAACCCAACAAGCCTACGTGGCAGCGCGGCCACCAAGGTCAAGGAAAAGGGAAGACCCCTACACCAGGAACGTCTGATCAGGGCAAACAAACCGGTGCAAACCGCATTGGATGTTTGCATACAGCCTCGAAAGGTAGAGTCAATGTCAGTGATTCTCAACCTGAGGGGGACCGACCCTCAACTCGAGGAACTGTAATTTTGAACGGTACCTCTACTACTTGTCTTTTTGACACTGGATTAAGTTTTGATTGTATTGTCGCTAGGCACCTAGTCAAACCCGGTCAGGAGACAGAGGAAACCGTCAAACTTAGTGGAGTTTTCAGGAGTGATGCACCCAGGACGCTTCCTATCGCACTGGTAGAAATACACTCTGACTTTGTCAGAGGAGTTATTAAAGCGGCCATAATGGATGATCCGATCTACCCAGTTATCCTGGGATGTAGATATGTGTTCATTGGGAGACCTAAGGAGCCGATTGTGGCAGCGGTAACCACAAGAGGGCAAGCCAAGAAGGAGAGGGAGCCTGCGCCAAACTTGTTGCCGAATGAACTGAAGGAGGCGCAACAAAAGGACCCTACTCTGGCGCCCTGCTTTAAAAAACTGCCCATGGCTAAGGACCCCAGACACAACGGAGACATCTTTTCTAAGGATGGTGTATTGTATCGTAGAACGGGCAACCCGGACACGGGGAATAACCAGCTCCTAGTACCGACGCAGTACAGAAACCAGATCTTAGAAATGGGGCACTCTCTTCCCTTTAGCGGACATATGGGACAAAACGCCACTATTCAGCGAATAAAAAACCACTATTGGTGGCCAGGAATGAACTCTGACATTGTCAGGTATGTGAAATCCTGCGCCCAGTGCCAACGGGTAGCACCCAAGCACTTGACACCCCCAGTACCTATGGGGCAAATGCCAATAGTAGGGACTCCATTTGAACGGGTTGCTGTCGACATTATTGGTCCTCTGGAAAAGACCAAAAGAAGGAACAGGTTCATCCTGACCTTAGTTGACACTTGCACTATGTGGGCCGAAGCCGTACCGCTACCATGCACTAATTCCAAGCATGTCGCAGAAGCCCTTGTGCAAATTTTTACACGGTTGGGATTCCCTCAACAAGTTTTGACGGACAATGGATCCCAATTCCGTAGCCTGTTAATGGAGGAGATCTTTAAGATCTTGAGGGCCAAACATATCCACACAAGTCCCTACCATCCGGCCGGAAATGGGCTCGTGGAACGTTTTAACGGTACCCTCACCATGATGTTACGTAAGCTGGGTCAGGAGAAACCGGAAGACTGGGACCAATATATATCGGCTGCCTTATTCGCCTACCGAGAGGTACCCCAAGCGTCTACGGGTTTTGCGCCAGCTACACTTTTATTTGGCAGACCTATTAAGGGGCCACTAGAAGCCTTACTTCGGTCCCTGACAGACCAGAAGGCTGACGAGACAGTCGTCTCTGCAAGCAAGTATGTATCTGAGCTTAAGGAAAGGCTAAAGCTAGGATGGGATCTAGCTACTACCAACCTTAAGAAAGCCCGCGCTAAAATTACTAAAAGATACAACAAAGCTGCAAAAGAGAGAGAACTACAACCAGGGGAGAAAGTCCTATTGCTACTTCCAACCGGAAGCAATAAACTTCGCATCGGATGGCAAGGACCGTTTACCGTCCTTAAAAAGATCTCACGTACCAACTACAAGATCTCCATCAAAGGAAAGGAGAAGGTCTTCCACATAAATCTGCTAAAGAAATATTTGGAAAGACCGGTGCCATCCTCCGAGCATCTCCTGGCTGTCGCCATAGCAACGGAAGACGAGGAAGATGATGATGGTTGCATGGAGTATCCATTGCAACCCACAGAATCCTTTAAAGATGTCAAGTTCGGCGACAATCTCTCACCAGAACAACAAACAGAAACCAGGGCTCTACTAAAACAGTACAGTGCAGTCTTAACGGATGTACCTGGTCGAACAAATCTCATTGAATTTGATATGAAATTAACAAACGAGACCCCTGTTCAAACCAGAGTTTACCCCATCCCGTACGCTAAAGCTGATGCACTTCGCGGAGAAATAGACAAGCTGCGTCAGGCAGGAATTATCAGTGAGTCTACATCTCCTTACAGCTCGAGTGTAGTGCTGTTGCAGAAGCCCAATAAGGAAGTTCGGCTGTGCATTGATTACAGGTTGCTAAACGCTGTAACGGAATTCCAGCCCGAACCTCTCCAAACTGTTTCTGAGTTGTTCACCAAGCTCAGCAAAGCAAAGATCTTCTCCAAGATTGACCTCAGTAAAGGTTATTATCAAATACCAGTCAAGGAGGAAATTAAACCTTTGTTAGCTTTCAGCACTAGTGAAGGACATTACACATTTAACGTGATGCCGTTCGGTTTGCATAACGCACCAGGAGTGTTCACCAGGATGATGAGGAAGCTTCTAGAACCTTTGCAAAGTCCCCATATCCATAATTTCATGGATGACATCTTAATTGCATCGGAAACCTATGAAGAACATATTGCTACGGTTGCTATGCTCCTCAGGAGACTACAGGAAACGGGTCTCACAGCCAGACCTAGCAAATGTCTCATCGGGTTTGAACAGTTAGACTTCCTGGGGCACACTATTTCTCACGGATGCAGTTGGCCTATTAAGAAGAACGTGGAGAAAATAGTGGCAGCAAAAAGACCCCGAACGAAGAAAGACGTACGTTCCTTCATATCGCTATGTGCATACTATCAGAAGTACATCCAGAACTTCAACGGACTGACGGCACCTCTGACTGACCTCACAAAGAAAGGTTGTCCTGATAAGGTCATATGGGATCAAAAGTGCGAACACGCGTATAGCACTTTGAAAGGACAGTTGTCTGCATACCCCATTTTGAGGTTGCCTGACCTCAAGAAACCTTTTGTACTGAGAGTCGACGCGTCAGGTCAGGGCATCGGGTCAACACTGCTTCAAGCCGATGACAGTGACCTGAACATGCTATTTCCAGTTGCCTATGGCAGTCGGAAATTAAATAAAGCGGAACGGAACTACAGCGTAGTTGAAAGGGAATGTCTTGCTCTGATTGACGGTATCAGACGCCATCATGAGTTTCTTTATGGTACATCTTTCACGGTGCAAACAGACCACGCTCCGTTAGCATTTCTTGGTGCCAATAAAGAATTTAACGCTAGGATCATGCGTTGGGCCCTCCTTTTAAGCGTTTATTCTTTCAAAGTGGAATATATTCCGGGAAGACAGAATGTCGGGGCTGATTTTCTGAGTAGAAACTGGTCTACAGAGGAAGAAGAGCAAACTGAAGATACCACTCATCCTAAAATCACCAATCAGGTCACCTCCATTGTCAAAAATGAAAACATGAAAAATGGTTTCATGTCTAAAAGTGGGGACGATTGTGACGTACGTCTAGTTTGACAAGTGAATTTTCCCTGATATGATGGATGATTTAAAGGGACCTTTAGCTTTTCATAACATTAGAACCCCTGAACATTTGTTGTAACTTTTCGTTTGCCAGAACGCATTCCACCGGGACTCATGTAGGATACAGCGACGAGATCAAAGAGACAGACCGAGGGATCTCAGGGAGACTATCGGCGCTATCAAAGACAGTAGTTTTCCCTGATACGAGACGCAGTTGCTTGCCGCTAATTTCGCGTCTCGGTGTCAATCGAGGAACCGAGCGAACGGGGGAAAGCGAAACGGGCAGCAGCGAGCGGATACGAAGACCAGGGGGCGGCTTCTTCTCTTGATTTGGCGGTCAGATCCCCAAAAGTTCGTGAGATCAAATAAGTTGTCAAGTTTATCATGTCCCACTCAACTTACATTTCATTTTAGCTAAATAGACCATGAAGAACTAGACACGTTATCACTCGCTGGCCAGACCTTTACAGAAGCACTAGCTTTATTGAAATCTTGTTATAGATTTTCCCCTGGATTTTATATATATTTGCAGTGATTTCTAATTCTGTGCAAAGCGGTAATATATATTGTGTAAAGTGATCAGTGGTCTAGTCAGTCATTCTATTTCAAGGGATTTTGTGTTAATTTAAATCTATTTAATTAAACCATCTCAAGAGTTCCAGTTTTAAATATAATGATCTATCTATTATATTATTTCAAAAGATAATAGATGCTTAAATTAACTTTTAAAGTCGCGAAGGAATTTATAATTAATAAATTCAGTTAAGTCCTAGTTTTATAGATGTGGGTTTTTAACCACTAGAATTCGCGCAGTGTTTATTAAATACATAATTAAATACTCGAGTGTATTATAGGCTTAACGGGAAATTCATCGCGCTTTAGAAGGTTATTTGTTTTCGGTATATTACATGTCTTTTTTTTCTTTCATACAGAGTGATCGTAACCTGTGCGATCCCAGCATTAAGAAAGCAATAAAGAAATCAATCTAAGCAAAGCAAAGCATAAACAGTGTGTAGAGTTCCCCTGACGCAGAACTTGTTGAGACTGTGTAAATTTTTAATCTTTGAGGCGATTCTATGTTTGGAATTCCGCTATCTAACTTATAGCAAAGAAAGCACACCCAAAGACAAATTTAACGCACCATCAAACAACTTAAGTCGTAACGGGAAGAAGAACACTGGCCCGAGCTTTGTTAGTTTACTGACACAGAGAGATAATTCATAATTTCCTGAACAGTGATGTGACTAGTTTTCTCACTGGACTTAAACCATACCTCACGGATAAAGTGTACCAGCACGCGTAAGAATTTTATTATCAGCGGCATAGTCAAATAGACCACACCATCCTCACCCCGGTATCAGAGACCGTGCCCTCCCATAGAAACTGTTATTAAGAAAAGAGACACAACTACAGATTCATTTTCCAGCGATTACGGGATCCTTTTATGTGCTGACCGCCTACCCGATAATCTGGGGCTAGAACTTGAACAAACACTCATACATTTAGTTGAGGTGTAACTGCTGTTGTGTTATTCTATGGAGTGCAAGATTTTTTCACAATCGGTAAGTGAGAGCAAGATGAGTGAAGGCCTTTGCTAGCGCGTGTATGAATGACAGGAAATTAATTCTTTTGTGTGACCATTTTGTTAACTTGCTTACCTGGTAACATATATCTTTTCTGTATACCCTACATTGTTCCTTTAAGTGGGATAGTTGATAATTTGTTAACTCTGTTTAAAACCACCTCCTTTCCATTTGCTTAGTAAAGGGAAGAACAGCTGGGAAGAACAGGTTTTTTTTCTATCACTTATACCTAACTTGGTAACACCTCTTTCAGAGTAATTAACTTTACTGTTAGGTTAACGTACCCGTGTTCCTGATATTATCTATCTCTGGACTGGGTTTGTCTTTGTCTAATGAGCGGGAAGGGCTTAGTCGATACCAATCTTCTTCACCCCCTCCCAAACTTGTTATTTGCATTTGTGTACTTATGATAATTTATGTAATATCTGATATTTTTAGTGATTGATGTTTAAAGTGAATAAAATCACCTAAACTCATTTAGTTCTGTGTGTTGGATATACCCATAGCCCAACTTTCCCCCTATTCGTTTAATATAGTTTGTATCAACGTCGTGTGTGTGTTTGAAAACACCAAATCGGTGAGCGCGCAGATGCGAGTCTGGAAAACTGGCAAATAATTGTTTGACCAGGAGAGTGAAAGAGAAGATTGAGAGACACGATTTGTCGTAAATAAGTCTGTCTTTACTCTCCTCCAGCACGCTGTGAAGTAACTATTAAATCTCTACATTTTCTATCACTGAGCTTTCCATCATCATTTTCCACTCTAAACCGGACCACTATTTCTACGACTCTTTTCTCTCAAAATAAATTTACGACAATTTAGTTACAGACATTTTCTTAATGTTGAGAATGTTAATGTACAACCCCACCTTTAGCTCCTGTGTCACACTAATTCTGTTGTAACATTCATCTCTACTTTTGAAACTGATCATATTCCACGCTTCATTCACTAGACTTCTTGTCCTTGCAGCTCCAGAATTCTGACATTTCGCATCTTAGTGCATTTTCATGCAGGCACTTTACACCAGTAGTTTTTTCTTACCTCATACTAATATTTCTTTGATCTCAATTATGCTAAACTCCTTGATATCTATCACCTTGATCAATCATACTGTTCCTACTATGACATCTGTTAACAGCATATAATTCATACCCAAAACTAGTATTGCATGTTATGCTATCTTTCTCCACAGGATTATTTATTTTTCCAATGTACATTATTATTTTAGACCCAGATGTATATTAGTACTGTCAAGATTTTAAACATTCTCCAAAAGAGATTCCATATCCCAACCTTGACTCTCTATAGTAAGATTTTCTTCACTCCACTGTTACACCATCTTCAACTTACTATTTTTCCTTTTCACTATATTGAGACGACATGCTAGACTTGTGATCTTTTCAATCCCAATCATATTCATTCCTTGGAATTACAATCATGTTGTAATCAGGAGATCCTTGATGTACCCTTTCCTCGCCACTTATTGACAACAGATACTGCTACAATATTCATTTTATTCTAACCTAAACTATTACTTGCAGCCCTATTGGTTAGGATTTACTATTAGGAATATTGGTAGTAGCTAGAATGTTTAGTGAATTGATTTTTATCATTCTTTCGTACTTGTGATACAAACAGAAAAGAAAATGAAATGTAAACAGAAAAGAAAAGAAATCACAAGAAAACAGAAAAGAAATGGAAAAGAGAAAAGAAAAAAGAAATCAAAACATTTTGAATGTTTTTATAGAATGTGTTATATCTTTATATGCCACCCTCACACCCTTTGATGACACTGATTGACCATTTGTTGTGCATTGCTTCACAAAGGATGATGGGCCAATGCCATATAACATTGACTGCCCTGACATTAGCAGCTGACATAGAAGAAAAGAGAGAAAATAGTCACAACATATCAGAGGGAACAACTAGTCTTTGTTCACACCGCCTCTGCCAGTCATACCCCTGTCAGAAAATATCTGCACATAACAATTATGCAGAATGACACCCCAACAGTATTCTGTTGATACTGTACGAGTATATGCATTTGTATATGCTGCCCCAGATTTGAACACCCCATACCTGATACCACTGATGGCACATGAGATGAAGAAGCAACTGTTTATGTATGATGAAGATGCAATTTCCTATTAGGGTGAAACTTTATGTTGTCACAGCTGAGATTTTATTGTAATGTTTATGCACAAAATCCCCCACATTAACATTGAAGGAGGAATAATTTTAGTCTTTCGTGGTTACGAGATAAGACAAGGATATAAGGGAATATTTTATGAATACCATGGACATGGAACAAATCAGAGCAGATGATTACTGCACATATGAGGACCATATTTGAAGTCATTATTGAAGGATTATCAGTAGACAAGAGACAAATAGATTATGATAATCCCATGGAACCACAGGTACTAACGACACAAAATGGAGATTAAATAATGAAAAAAAAATAATGACTGAATAATTGCTACGCCCAGAGGTAAGGGAAATAGAGATACATCCGCATTTTTGGAGAAGATATCTCTTTGATTTTTGCTCATTGCCTTTGTAATATGAACATGGTTGTATAACAAATGACTATTCCTTATCACGAATTACAGAATGTTGTAAGATAGTTGAAATAAATTGACAATTTACTATACTCATAACATACCCAGTCCAATGGGCTGATCACCCGTTGGCTTGTCACACCGATTACGGAAACAGCGGCAGATGGATCTATTTGTTGTTGCCCTAAAGACGCCGCTAGGCGTGATGGGAAACTACAACAGAGAAAATCAATCTGCTGTTGCCCTTAAGACGCCACAAGGCGTGATGGCCTCTGACTGCTTGGTCGGTCTTTGGCTAAGGATGGAAGAAGAAGAAGAAATAACATACCCAGGATTACAGGAGAGAAAAAAAATACATGATTGATGAAATTGGACGTACTGAGATCTGCTCACCCCGAGGATATTGGATAAAAATAAGGTTATCCCAAGGACAGACATGTCACAGATATATCATGGAGATATTATGACATAAGAAAAGAATACCTAGATTGGAAATGCAGCAAACTTTGTCAAGGACACCATGAAATAGACCCCCCCCCCCCCGCCCCACACTTAAGATAACTGACGGACGAGATTTTTGAATTATAAGTACCATAAGTCACCCATCTGGCTGTAGTCAGCGGATGTTACAGGCACCACATAACTCTGACTAACCTTCGACCAGCGAAGGCAGAGTTGGTGTCGAAATTTAGCACATATGTAAAAAGACATGTTTTTGTTCATGTTTTGGTAAAGTCTAGACATTTGTGTTAATGGTTCCATAAATGATTAGTTGATATATTGTTGATAAATATTCGCAGATATAGTACATAGACAATTAATAAGGATGTATTTCCAGTACAGAATAAGAGGAATAGGAAGGATCCACATTTTAAATATTGGAGCACCATGAGCGATGAATTGGACTTATAGAGAAAATGGAAATGGTACACTGTATGCAAGGATAACCAGAAATAATATGGATAAATAGTAGTCAGAGTGCCAGGAACTTTGTCTTATAAGAATATTGTAGATTCCTCACGATCAATTGAATATTTTTTCTTCGATTCTATGTCACATTTTTTTGAGTGATGACCTTATAAATGTTTTGGATGATTTACAAAAATTTTTCATCTCATATTGTCAAAAAGTTCTTACATCTCAGTTGAGTGTTCCATAAATAATTGTTTGATGTGTTTTTGATAAATGTATTGCTAGATAAGGTACATAGGGAGTTACTAAGGATGAATTCTCAAGATAACAGGAGGACTAGAATGGATACAATGATATTGGAGCACCATAAATGATTAATTGGTGTTATGAAGAAAAAAAAAGGGAGACAAATATAAACTGTATACAAGGATGCCTTGAGAGTGACAACATGGATACGTATTGTCAAGAGTATAAGCAGTTGTCTTAACAGAGAAAATAAAGTAATACGGAACCCAACGTAGAAAATTCATGATGATTTGAAACTATATTTTCCTTTTCCCTTATATTTCATAATATGAAGGTAACATATTCGTCTGTTGGTTGCTGAATAATTTGATGTTTTGAAAATTGATGAATGGTAAGTCAAAGAAGATCTTTGAAGAAAAAATATATATATAAAATAATATTTCTAGGAAAGAGTTCACAGGAAAAATACTGTGTTGACAGAAAAGAAGGAATGATTAGAAATAACTGACTAATGGACAGGATCACCACCAGACGTACGGATATTGGAGACAAACATCACATATTTTGAAGAAGAAAAAAAAAATGTAATATAGAACATTTTCTACAGTGACGGACTTAGAACGAATTTATACACTTACCATTTAGAAAATCTGCCATCAATGGTACCTATACCTTGTAGCGGTATGGCAGCTTGCGTACCCTGACAATCCCCAGAGCTATGCCAGTGGGAGTTTTACTCCTGGTAGGTTCAACCATGCTGGATTGGTCTGCGTGGGTAGGGGTCAGACAAAAGCTGGTACCCTGGTCCTCCAGGTTGGGGGTTTTAGCATAGGGCCGACACCCCTGTCTGTGTAAAAAATCACACACGTTACGGAAACAGCAATAAATGGAAATACTTTGATGCGGGACGGACATCCGGAGTCTCAGGCTCGTATGACTGACAGTGGTGAAAGCCGAAAGGAAGCCACTGGCATGAAAACGGATGCCCAGACCGCAAAACACGAAACCAGAATTGGTTTTTGGAATGTCAGAACTATGAACGAGGCAGGAAAGCAGAGACAGATTACAGCAGAGATGAGGAATTACAAACTACATATCCTGGGAATAAGCGAGAGCAGATGGACAGGGATGGGGAGAATAAAAACAGCTACAGGGGAAACAGTACTTTATTCTGGTAGAGAGGACGGTCAGCACAACGAAGGTGTAGCCATTATCCTTAAGAAAGGAATGGAAAGGTCTCTACTGGAATGGAAACCCATTAACAACAGACTAATAAGAGCAAGACTGAGAGGGAGATTCACCAACACCACAATTATACAATGTTATGCACCAACAAATGACAGCGACGAAGAGATCAAGGACGAGTTCTATCAACAGGTACAAAAGGAAATGGAAACTGTACCCAGGTACGATTTTATTATAGTAATGGGAGACCTAAATGCGAAAGTTGGAACACACAATAATTATAACGAAAGAGTAATGGGGAAATGCGGCAGTGGAACAGTAAATGAGAATGGGGACAAATTAATAAGCTTCTGCAGTATTAACAACCTGGTCATCGGAGGAACACTTTTTCAACACAAAGAAGTGCACAAGTTAACATGGGAATCACCAAACGGACGAGACAAAAACCAGATAGATCACATAATGATCAATGGCAGATGGAGACATGCACTACAAGACGTGAAAGTAAGAAGAGGCGCAGATGTGGGAAGTGATCATCACCTAGTAGTAGCAAGACTGAAGGTGAAACTCAGAGCTGCTGGACCAGTTGCAGTCAAACAGAAAAGATACAACATCACGAAACTTAAGGACCCCCTCAGCAGAAAAGCGTTTGTGGTCGACGTAAAGAGACGATATCTGATTACCAAAAGCCAGGAAAGAACAGAGACCGACGATGTGGACCAGAAATTCAACACCATCTCAACAATATATAAAGAAAGCAGCAAGTCATGCTTGGGATTCCAGGAAAGAAAGAGCCAAGACTGGATAACACCAGAAACGCTAAACACCATAGCGAAGAGAAAGGAAATGAAAAGGAAGAAAACAGAAGCTAAGTCTCCCAGGTTAAAGGCAATATATAGTGAACAGTACAGTCAGCTGGACAAGGAAGTAAAACGTCAAACCCGTGCTAACAAAAGGACATTTCTGGATGACCTTGCAAGACAGGCAGAAGAGGCAGCACTGAGAAATGAACAAAGCACAGTTTATAAAATAACTAAAGCTATCAGTGGAAAACGAGGTGCAAACAACATAACGTTAGTAAGAGACAAGCAAGGAAATCTCATCACCACAGCACAGGGGCAGGAAACAAGGTGGGCAGAGCACTTCAGAGAAACACTGAATAAGGAACCACCAGAGACTCAGCTGAATGTTCCTGAGGCTGAAAGTGACTTAGACGTAAATACAGACATTCCACGAAAAGAAGAAATTATCACAGCTATCAAAGGGCTAAAAAATGGAAAAGCGCCTGGTCACGACAATCTGAATGCTGAGCTATTCAAGACAGACCCTGAACTAGCAGCAGAACTATTAGAACCACTATTTGCACAAGTCTGGGAAACTGAGACAACACCAACAGAGTGGAGTAAAGGAACAATTGTCAAATTGCCCAAGAAGGGCGACCTTGCAGACTGCAACAACTGGAGAGGAATTACCCTCCTCTCAGTTCCCAGCAAAATACTAGGCAGGATAATCATCCAGAGAATTTCAAAAGCAGTTGACCATAAACTGAGGAAAGAACAAGCGGGCTTCAGAAAGAACAGAAGATGTGCAGATCATATATTTGCCCTCAGGAACATTATAGAGCAGTGCTCAGAATGGCAGAGACAGCTGTACATTAACTTTGTTGATTTTGAAAAGGCTTTCGACAGCATACACAGGGACAGCCTATGGAAAATTCTGAGGGCTTATGGAATTCCCAGCCGCATTGTTTCCATTATAAAAAGCCTCTATTCTAACTTTACGTGCAGTGTTGGATCGAGTAATGTAACTTTCGAAGTGAAAACAGGAGTACGACAGGGATGCCCCTTATCAACAACATTATTTTTGACAGTCATAGATTGGGTGATGCGCCAGACAACAGAGGGCAGTCCAAGAGGAATTAGATGGACAATGTTTTCTACACTGGAAGATTTGGAATATGCAGATGACATTGCACTGCTCGCGCATTCACACCAACACATTCAAGACAAAACTGATAGACTGAATAAGTATGGCCAGCAGGTTGGCCTGAACATCAATCTGAAGAAGACGGAGGTCATGACACTAAATGTGGGCAATCCTGAGCCAATAACAGTAAGGAACCAGAAGTTAGAACAGACAGACACATTTACTTACCTAGGAAGCATAGTAACACCTGACGGCGGAACAAGCAAGGACATTAACAACAGAATGAATAAAGCGAGAACAGCCTTTGCTATTCTCAACAACATTTGGAAGTCTTTCCAGTACAGCACAAACACCAAATTAAGACTGTATGAGAGCTGCGTACTTTCTGTGCTTCTCTATGGTGCGGAATGTTGGAGAGTAACAGAGAAGGAAATGTCGAAACTGTCCTCCTTCCACACAATCTGCCTAAGGAAAATTCTCCGAATCTTTTGGCCAAACACCATCAGCAACCAAGAACTACTTATTCGGAGTAACCAGGAGGACATGCACACCATCATAGCTGGCAGACGCTGGAGTTGGGTTGGCCATGTCCTCAGAAGGGACCCTGATACCATCGCAAGAACAGCTATGCTATGGACCCCCGAGGGAAAGCGAAAGAGAGGCCGACCAAAAACAACTTGGCGGAGAACTGTGGAAGCTGAGATGCAAAGAATGAACCACAGTTGGGGCACTGTACGAAGGATGGCCGCCGACCGAGCAAAGTGGAATCAATTTGTTGCTGCCCTACAAGACGCCACCAGGCGTGATGGCCGCTGACTGCTTTGACGGTTGGCGGTTATGGATCAAAGAAGAAGAAGAAGATTTAGAAAATGTGAATAACAGGAAACATTCAGATAAATAAATAAGGATAAGCCATGAGGTTTAATGCTTTTATTGTGAAAAATGATTGCTTAAAAAAATGATGCTGGTTATATTATCGTTTGAAAATATATGCATATTATGTCTAGAGATGTTTTCCACATGTAATAATGAGCAAGTGGCTCATTCACAAGAAAAAAAAAAAAAATGATGAGTACCCATGAAAACATTGGCTATTCTATGAAAGTGGATTACCATTACCATAGGAATTGGAGATTTTGGACATTTCTTGGAATATTGCAGAGTACTTGGAAAATAGAATAAATAAGTACGCCAGGAAGAAAAAAGATTTTTTTTAAGTACTTGCAGGCTTTTAATATGGAGCAAATAACAGGAAAAGAAAAGAGATAACACCCCCACCATATTTAGGAGAAGGTAATCAACTATATTTTTGAAAGAAATGTCATGGATTATGATAATGCAGCCAAATTCTGCAAATAAGATATTTTATTCTTCATTTCCCAGTGTTGCCACTCGTCACATTTTTTGGTGATGACATTATGATTGTTTTGAATTTTTTGTTGGCCAGTGTTCCCAATTTGTAGATTTGGTTGAAATATGTATTGATATGAAAGATAGTTTGCATTTTTGGAGATGATGTCCACCTATAAGGCCCCTTTAGAGACGACAGTCCCATATAGACATAGGAGTTCAGATGTAGGAATTTCGTTAAATTTTCAGAAATATTTTTGGACTTAGAAAATTTTCGAACTTGAAAAAATTTAAAAAAAAAATATTTTTGGACTTAGAAAATTTTGGGGATGAATTTTTGTTATTGATAGTACTCAAATGTCTCCCTATGGGATACATTTGCGGAGCCCCGGGATCTATATGTGACAGGGAATGCGTCATTTTAGAAACTTTCCTTTATAACAAATACAGACCATAGCTTAGTTGACAGAAGTTAGTTAAAATTTAATCATAAATTATTATAGGAACAGACCATAGGGAGAAGGTAAGCATAGATTACTTTTTTATCCAATCGTGAGATGAATAAAGGGAGGAAGCAACGCTGACCTAGATTTTGAGCTGAAGGAAAGCGTGTCAAGTCCCGGCTGAAAAGTTAGTTGCAGATTTAGAAGTCTAAGAGACAGACGCATATTTTCTTATGCTGCAGATTTTTGAGGATTTCAATTTATTCTAAGGAAGTTGTTCCCTAGTTTTAGTGTATGAATTGTGCATTGATTTCCCACATGGAAAAGCAGTAAGTAGAGTGCTTCCTTTTGAAATACCTAAAACATTTTCATGTCGAAGCAAGATAGCTTTTGCCCCCGCAGCACACAGTAAAAATGGCTGCAAGTTATACTTTGATGTGGAATGCAGTCTTTTGAACACTTAGGTAGAAACACTGACAGTTTGATAGAGAATGAAGCTCCTCAGGAAATGAGAGAATGGTTCAATCCTCTGAGGATCTGCTAGTATGCATTTACCGCTAGCTAATATTTGAAGGAACAAGTAGCTAAGAAGTGAATCAGGGTGATTCACCTGATATGAACCTCCCCATGCTATGTTAATGAAAGCAATGTGCATTTGTGGATGAACGAAATATGCACACTCTAAATCTTTATGCCATCATGTAAATATGTTTATGTTGGAATAAAAATCACGTTGAGACCAAAACAAAAGGACATCGTCTATTAAATACTTCGCTACACATATAATTGAAAGAAAGGAAGGAATGGCTGCTGAGAAACTTATCATGTCATATGTTAATGCTTCAACTCAATACAACACCTTTAGAGGATAGTCCCCGAACCTGAAAGAACCTGTAAGACAGTAAGGGAGTAATTTCCAACTCTAGCAGACTAGCTAGTTCTACATCTCACACTCTCGATATAAACAGCAACCCCCAATTCCCTACCCGGCCACAAGATTCCAGAATTAACATGCTCAGCACATGCCAGCATTGTTTTCGCTTATCTGAATATCTTGTGAACACTCCTTTGTGGTAGAAGTGTAATTAACCTTCTATCTACACATATGCCAAGAGTAATCTTGTGAGCAGGTAGATACCTTAGAAGCCACTATTCGACACTCTTGAGTCTGGGCTACTGTTGGACCACTACTGCAAAGCATGGGAGGCAATACCGTCACAACACCATTGATTTTAAATGCCGGCGACAGAGGTCTAGTAAGAAATTTCCTACTTTAAATCAAATCTTCCACTGGAAACTACCGGCAGATCGGGATCGACTGATAGCCGAGCCCTGCTATAGATGACAGCGTCGGTGGCAGAAAGTTGTCTATTCCTACACACTAAGTTTCTGTACATATACCGGTAAGAAAGACTTCCTATATTTTCATATATGTAAAATATATTGTACAAGTTTTCACACAGCGTCTTTTGCTGGTTAAGCTATTTATCAAACTTTGACAGGATTAACTCTAGCGTGACGGGAAGAAATAAACTTTGCGCGACATAAAAAAGAAGTGGTTTTTTTTTTAATCGTTAAAATATACAGGTAGATATAGCAAGAGTGAACTTTGACCTTTGATTATTAACGCCGTACCGGGTGGTTAAAATGTGACACAAGGTCACTAAACATCCACAGAAGTTAACCTAGCATGATTCTAAAAAAATGCAACAGACACCATTACATTTAAATGTGTTATCTAGATATATATATACAGGGTGTTTATAAAATCGCTGTGCAGTGAATTTGGAAAATATTTTAGCAATTACGTCACGAATGATGCAAATTTACGTCATGATATTCTGTGTAGTGTCTAGATGAATAATAACATCTACGTTACAATTTTTTGGGCGTCTTTAAAGCCCTAATTGAAAACCACATTTCTGGTGACGTAGTCTCGCCCGGGCGTAAATTTGACTGCACAGCTACTTTTAAACACCCTATATATATATATATATATATATATATATATATATATATATATATATATATATATATATATATATATATATATATATATATATATATATATATATATATATATATATATATATATATATACGAGGAGCATTCAGAAAGTAATGCACCACATCGTTTTTCTCAGGAGCTGTTTATTCAAAAAGCATGAAAATTATATACACTATATACATGGATTTGTCTTGTAAACATCGGTATAATTCAACATAATCCCCATCAACTTGTACGGCTTTATGCCAGCGCGAAACAAGTGCATGTATTCCTAGCCCGTACCAGATTTTGTCTTGATCATGTAGCCATTTCTTCGCTGCATGAATCACTCCTTCATCATCTTCAAACCTTGTCCCACGGAGTGCATCTTTAAGTGGACCAAATAGATGAAAATCAGAGGGTGCCAAATCGGGACTATAGGGTGGATGGGGTAGTACAGTCCAACCCAATTTGGTGATTGCTTCCCGTGTTGCCAGACTTTTATGAGGTTGCGCATTGTCGTGAAGGAGACGCAGGTCTGCTGGATTCTTGTGCTGCCGAACTCTGCGAAAACGTTGATTGGGTTTTTTCAATGTCTTAATGTAAGCTTGCGAATTGATTGTCTCTCCTCTTGTCATAACGTCCACAAGAATAACACCTTCAATGTCCCAAAAGACAGTGATCATGACCTTTCCAGCTGAAGGAATTGTCTTGAATTTATTTCTTCGTGGTGATTGCGGATGATGCCACTCCATTGACTGTCTTTTTTCCTCAGGTTCAAAATGATGTGCCCAGGTTTCGTCACCTGTGACGATCTTAGCCAAAACGTTCTCTTCATCAGCATTGAAACGCTCCAACAATTCAGAAGAAATTGCTTTCCTTTGCAATCGGTGGTCATTTGTGAGACTTCGAGGAACCCATCTTGCGCAAACCTTAGAAAATCCGACAGTTTTTATAACTGCATTTGCACTACCAATGCTGACTAGCAGCTGTAAGGCCAATTGTTGAGTAGTGATTCGCCTATCAGTAAGAATAATACCCTCAGCGCATTTCAACATTTCTGCGTTGGTGGCTGTGGCAGGACGTATCTGCACTTCCTGATTCTTTGATTCTCTGAACCCAGCGACTGACTGTACTCCTGTCGACTGCAAAACTTCCATACACATCACATAGACGCTTGTGAATGTTCACAACAATTTCCTTATCTGCAACGAGAAATTCTATCACAATTCGCTGCTTATAACGCAAGTTGCTAACAATCTCCATTTCAACGGTTTAGGGCAGCCGTATTATTTGGCCGGTTGCGGTGGAATTTGGTGCACACAATTGGCACATGCCATATTTGAAGTGTGCAAAATTTCATGCTTCTATCTTCATTATTAGCTGAGAAAAACGATGTGGTGCATTACTTTCTGAACGCCCCTCGTATATATATATATATATATATATATATATATATATATATATATATATATATATATATATATATATATATAGATATATATATATATATATATATATATATATATATATATATATATACTACTCGTCAAAAGTCTAGGGCCACTTAGAAAAACCTTGGTTGAAACCATAAAACAAATCTGATATAAACGTAATTGGTATCAATCAAAACGGCATTTTTTGAATACCAAATTGACATGTCACGTAACGAAATGGAAACACACATTCAAACGCAATGAAGCTGTGAAGTGTGTCACCCACCTTTTCAAAAGTCACATAATAGATATTGGACAAATAGACATTCCAAAATCGGGTATGACCACCGTTTGCAGCAAGGCATTCAAGACAGCGTAGACGCATCGAGTCCACAAGGGTCCGAAGAGTACCCTGAGGAACAGCTTGTCATTCCTGAAGCAGAAATGCAGTCAGCTGTGCAACATCCATTCATTCATTCATAACCCTCCACTCCCAAAGGAGCATAGGCCTTCAACAAACACATGCCAAGTCCTCCTGTCCCGTGCCATCATCTCAAGTTCTTTCCATGTTCTCATCATTTTCACCTCTGTTTCCAACTCTCTTCTCCATGTACTTCTTGGTCTTCCTCTGCCTCTCTTGCCCTGGGGGTTCCAGAACAAGGACTGCCTTGTAATGCTATCAACAGGTTTCCTCAGTGTGTGTCCTATCCATCGCCATCGTCTTCTTCTCATCTCTTGTTCCACTGGCACTTGTCTAGTTCTTGTTATCAGTTCCACGTTGGTAACCCTGTCATACCATTTTAATCCCTCTATTCTACGCAAGCACCCATTTATGAAAGTCTGTAGCTTTTTGGTTGTTGTCTTTGTTGTTCTCCATGTCTCCGAGCCATACAATAGGACTGACTTCACATTTGAGTTGAAGATTCTTATTTTCGTGTTGGATCCGATTTCTCTTGATCTCCATATATTTCCCAATGCAATGAAAGCTCCTCTTGCCTTTTGTATTCTTATTTTGATATCACTGTCTGTCCCTCCAACTTTGTCTATATTACTGCCAAGATATGTGTATGATTCTACATCTTGAATTGGTGTTTCTTCAAGTTCAACCCTGTTATCATTACCTGCATTTATTCTCATTATTTTTGTCTTTTCCCTGTGTATTTTCAGACCCAATTGCTGTGACCTCTCATCGAGTGTTTTCAATTTGTCCTGCATCTGATTACGGTTATGGGACAGAAGAGCCAAGTCATCAGCAAAATCCAGATCATCCAACTGCTTAGTCAGAGTCCACTGGATTCCATTTCTGTTGTGTGTTGTCGATGATCTCATAACCCAATCTATTGCCAGCAAGAAAAGAAATGGAGACAGGAGGCATCCCTGTCGCACTCCTGTTCTTATCCCAAACGGTTCTGTAAGCTGTCCTTCGTGAAGAACTCTGCATGTCATGTCTTCATATGTTTTCTTTATTAAATTAATGATCTTCAGGGGAACTCCATAATGCCTCATCAATTTCCAAAGTGATTCTCTGTCTACACTGTCAAATGCCTTTTCGTAGTCCACAAATCCGATGTATAGTGGTGAATTCCATTCCAGACATTGTTCAACTATTATTCTCAAAGTGGCTATCTGGTCTGTACATGATCTGTTTTGTCGAAAACCTGCTTGCTCATCTCTCAGTTTCTTGTCTATGGACTCTTTTAATCTCTCAAGGATAATCCTGTTTAATACTTTTCCTGGCACTAATAGTAACATTATTCCTCTATAATTTGTGCACTCTTGTAAATTTCCCTTCTTAGGCAACTTAACCAGATATCCTTCCTTCCATTCTGCTGGTATCTCTTCCTTTTCCCAGACTTTACAAAGTAATTTATATAACATCTCTGCAGCCGTGTCGATATCTGCTTTGATGGCCTCTGCTGGAATGCCATCAGGTCCAGACGCTTTTCCCTCTCTTAGAAGCTTTATGGTGAAAGACCAACGAAGGAAGAAATAAAGAAAGAAAGCAACATCCATTGGCAGGGGGTAATTTGTTGACAATCTTCGACCAAGGACATCCCAGAGGTGCTCAATCGGAGAAAAGTCAAGTGAATGAGCTGGCCACGCCATCCTGATGATCCCATGTTGCTGAATAAACTCATTCACCACACGAGCTCGATGGGGTCGAGCGTTATCATCTTGGAGGATGGTATTACCACCTATGGCCTCCAGAGCAGGCTGAACAATTGGTCTCAAGATTTCGTTCTGGTATCTTGGGCCGGTCAAGTTGCCTTGGATGATGTAGAGTGGGGTCCTGCCGTGTCTGTAGAAGCCTCCCCAGACAATGACAGAACCCCTACCATAACGATCCACCTCTCGAATTGTGCATCAGTAAATCGCTCTCCTGGTCGTCTCCAAACTTGAATCCTGCCATCATTGAATGACACAGTGAAGCGAGATTCATCAGTGAAGAGAACTTGACTCCATTGTTGCCTTGTCCATCGGATGTGTTCGCGACACCAAGCAACACGGGTTCTGCGATGAGCAGGAGTAAGAGGGATTCTGACTGCAGGACGTCGAGCAGCCAGTCCAAATTCATGTAAACGTCTGCGAATGTTGCTTTGACTGACATTAACGTTTACAGTTTGTCTCAGCTGACATCTTAGAGTGGAACAAGTCACTGTTCGATGGCGCAGGGCTGACAACAAGAAGTACCGGTCATCATGTCTATTGGTGTATCTAGGGCGACCTGGCCGGTGGCGATCCTCCACACTTCCTGTGGCCTGAAATCTCTCCAAAATTCTTTGGAAAGTAGAGTGTGACACTGCAAGCCGTCTAGCAACCTCACATACAGATAAACCACTTTCAACCCACGCTATAGCCCTCATTCTTTGTAAGGTGTTAAGACTTCTTCTCGGTGGCATGGTTTTTGAAAGTGATGAAACTACCCTAAGTCTGCTGATTGTAAAACAATTTAAGAGTGAACTCTGTTCACGAAAAGTCGCCATTGCACGCGGAATGTCAATCAGCACGATTACTTCACCTGTTTGGTTCTACGGAAGTTTGAAAAAAACAGATTAAAAATGTGAATTTATGGTAAGCAAACCAAATTGCACGTGATCACCATGTTTGTCGGTGAGTTGTTTTTATGCTTAACGTGCGTAGAGGACTGTCAGAGGAAGATATTGCACCCATTTTTACTAAAAACTTCCTTCATTTAATCATTCTATGCGCTTATATAAAAGTGTTTGAAAATAATAGGGTGGCCCTTGACTTTTGACGAGTAGTATATAACGCCGACACACGTCTGCTAGAACTTACACAACAGGTAACAATTTCTAAAAATTCCACTGGCATTTGCAGTGGGTTATAACCATGAGTCGGCGTCTGTGGCCTAATGGATATGAACGCAGTTTCATAATCCAGATATACCAGGTTCGAAACCTGCTGCAGGCGGTTTGGTAACAGATCGCTTTGTGTGGATTTTTAACAATGGTATAAGCGCCGTACCGTTCAGAAAGCAATGGCAAACTACTGAACGTAAAAATTGCCTAGATAAATCACAAACAGCCAATAAAAGCTGGGGTTGATTGCCACGTCCTGTAAAGGATAAGCAACTAACTTTTTATAACCATGATCTCTTAGTGTCTGAATCCGAGTAAAAGGCGTATTTTTTTGTTCATGGTGCTGTGGGCTTGTTTCACTATGATATTATATCATTATCTAGCATTGTATACTCATTCCATTCACAGATTTTACTTTGTTAATGACAAATTTTAAATTCTTTCAGGCTGTAGGCACTAAAAATAGAAACAGGACTTGGTTACTGAACTATGGAGATACTTAGATAAGGAGCTTTGATGTTATTAGAGACCGCTTTTTTTTTTTGCAAGTGAATTCAGCTATATATTATCACCTGTTGAAATTTTCGGCAGGTAAAGTATACAAGGCGCTGACGGTGATTGCTTTTGCGTCGCTGAAATTTGATTAAACAAGTAAGTAGTTTCTCTTGAAGTCGACATCATATATTTTTCGTTGCTTGTTGCTATACACTATAACAGGTAAATTATAACACGCGGTTTATGGGTGATTTCCAGAGCAGAGGAACCATTATGGGTTTCATTTATTTATTATTTTTATTTTAGATTAGCTTATTTATTTGCTCGAGGCTTAAAAAAATTTCTCTTTATTTGCTCGATACAATTTGTTTCAGCATACACACGTTTTTATTATTTAGGTAATTCAGTACGGTGCAAAGAAATATCATTCATCGTTGTTCTTCTTCTCTGGTCCTTGGCCGCTGATTGACAAAGCAATCAATGACCATCACGCCTGGTGGCGTCTTGTAGGACAAAAACAAACTGTCTCCACTTTGGTCCTTGCCCACTGACTGACAAAACAATCAATGACCATCACGTCTGTCGAAGAATGAAAACATACCGTGGAATCGCCTAGTAGTGTTTCTGAAATAGCGTCCTATCAGATTCGCGCATTTTCTGCAGGCTCGCCGACAATGCCTTGCTTAACTTACACTGGAAACAAGGCAGCTAATTCATCTGTGTTAGGACTGCATCGTTTTAGTAGAAGTATAATAAAACTGATGAACATGTTGAAATTCTACTTAATCCTTCTGTTCAAGGAGGAAACAACGTATATGTGGATATATTAGAAAGTGTAATGCTTGCTGTATTTTCGGAGATAATAGCAAGTTAGTGTGTCAAAATGTTAGCAAATAGGGCTAAAGTTCACTTTTGCATAGCATAGCAAATCGAAATCTGAACAGATTTGGAAAAACTATGTGTGGAAAGAAAGCTACACTTCTGCTAGATAAAAGGAAATAAGGATGGAAAAATTAGCTGGTATAGGAGATGAGCACGACGAAGACCCGTGGGAAATGAAATGCATAGATGACCAAAATGTACTAGTCCAGCAAAATAAAATCTCACACCAAGTTCTGGTGACGTCACAGTTTTAACTTACGCCGGATGCAAGGCTATTTAAGCGGCGCTAAATTTGAATGTGGACACACACGAAATCAGTTTTTGCATGACGGACAGAGGAAAGAGCTAGTCACAAATTCTTTCACTATTGTGTTTTGTGGCAGCCTATCTTGACCAAGTCATTTGTCCAGTTGTGTAATTTCTGAGAGCTGGAGGGTAAGTTGGATTACTGTAAATATAATTAAATATATATAAGGCAAATATCTGTTTCAGGTCATTCAATATATGTTATTGTGTAACTACGTGATTAATGATTCAATGGATGAATATGTAAAAGACATGTGTTGATGAATGGAAGGAAGGAAACCAAACCAAATACTCACAGTTGGTTTAATCATTAAGGATCACTCTGAAAGTATTAGAAGTTGACAGGAAGAAGAAGTGGAGTGGTCTAAGTAAGCCTATCTTTAATGTAAATAATAATGTATTATAATGTACTATGTAATTAGTTCTGGAATTGCACAGTAGACACCTGTCAAACTGTACATGTAACATTCACATGTGTGCATCATACACATGCACCATCAGACACACTCACACCCAGCACAGCAGACTTGTGGATATCATAAGAAGATGCCATCCACGGGCTTTGTATTGTTGCAGGTTCAATTCAGCTCATGTCATAAGATCAAACTAGATCTACATCAAGGAACTCTGAAGTGGGAACTCCTAGTGTTATCCTGCGGAATTGTCAAGAAGCACTGCAGTGGGACCACTCATATTCACTGTTAACTCTAGTGTTTGATGAACATCAGTGAAGAGTTTCATCATCGTGTGTAACCCTATCAACTCTGGTCTGGGACATTGCAATCTAGCAGGCCAAGAGACTTTTAAGATAAGCTCCACACCACATGCACTATTGTTACAATTTAAGTGCTAGTTGTCAATGAAGAAACTTTATAGAATCACAGAACAGTTTGCAAGAAATCTGTTATTCCAGTGACGCTTTATTAGTGTAAATATAATTGGAAACTGTGAATTATTGTGTAATATATCATCATATAAAACTCATTCTTATTCATTCTGAAGACAAGAAGAAAAGAAATTACTTATAAATAAATTGATTCATTAATTGTACCTTGTAAATTCCTTTTTGTTCAATTTTGAATTTTTAAATTGGAATTACATTACTGTGTAAGCATAGGGTAGTCTGTACGAGAGGGCACCATAGGCTCTTGATCTGTTACATCACTATTTGGACAAGAGTACTTTACAGCCTGACTATAACCTGTGTCATCCTTACACCTGTGCTCTTTTATGAGACTGGGGTAATTCTTTTAGTCCAGAACTCTTGTCTGGCACTATCACCTGATATCAACTAGATACACCTTTATTTACCATCTCGTCACAACGTCTGATGGCGTCTTGTAGGGCCGCAACAAACTGTCTCCACTTTGGTCCTTGGCCACTGACTGACAAAACAATCAATAACCATCACGTCTGATGGCGTCTTGTAGGGCCGCAACAAACTTCTCCACTTTACTCGGTCGACAACCATCCTTTGTATGGTGCCCCAGCTTTGGTTCATGCTAAGCATATCTGCCTCCACAGTTCTCCGCCAGGTGGTTTTTGGCCGTCCTTGCTTTCGCTTTCCTTCTGGAGTCCAAGGCATGATAGTTCTGGTGAATCATTCATCGTGATCATCATTACTTCCTGTCTGCTCCCTACAGCGCACGAAGCAAACATTGAAGCTGACATCATTACAAGAAACCTGTATTAATGTATTCATATTCTCTTACATCAGTGCTTTCTGTAGCATTAGTATTAAATAATGAGGTTACCAGCCCGGGGTGCAAAGCTATACGTTCATATAATTTTATTTATGTTGATTGTACTTGTCCCATGAAGAATGTACCTTTTTTATTTACTTCAGATAATTAGTGATTCGAACGAAAAGTATTTTATGCAACAACTCTTTGTTAATGGAAATTTAAAAAAACGCAAATTCAGCGTTAACAAGAGCCAATCCTGAAATACGGAAGTAATTCAAGGACAATAATTAGCAAAAAGTAGAAACAGCACTAGAGGCCACAGACATGATGGGGTTTTATAGAAGAATACAACAGACTTTGGAAAAGTGTAATGAGGACGTCATGACATAAGCCAACGTGCACAGGAAACTTTTACTTACATTAGAGGGAAGCAATCCTATAACTGTGGGCATATAATGAGAAGAAGAAATACGGAATATGTCATGACAACAGGAAATATTGATGGAAAAAGAGACAGAGAATGGCAAAGACAGATGATAATAGTTTGACATCGTGGCATGAAAAGAAGTCCAACTGATAAACCGTACCGGACGGAGACTGGACGTTGTGGTGGGACAATGGTCGCCAATCCCACCAGGCATGATACTTGAAGAGAAGAAGAAATTTAATGCAATCTTGAAAATAACGCCCTTCTCCTCTTTGCAAATGCGTATGTATCTCTCTGGCCCTAAGACTTCAGCGCTGCAGTAGATTATTCGCTTCAGGAGTGTTCTTATTCTAAAATGTTATACTTAATTGGCAGAGCGTAAACATGGGTTCATCATCTTCGCAGGTTCCTCGGGTATAAGTGGATGGGGTCATCTCTCTAGCGTCGCTTTCCTTCTGTCTTTCATAATAATGTTCTTGTTTTGAATCAGCATCATCAGGTGCCGTGCCGACTAGCGTTAGCGATCACGTCACTTTCCTTCTCAAGGTCAGCAGTGTCTTGAATTAGCTCAGTTTTTTTTCACTTTTTCACGCAGCTTGTTTTCCCACGTATTTATTTCTGTCTCTGTCGTCTTCTTCTTCTTTGTCGTCTTCTTCTTCTTCTTCTTCTTCGTCCTTCTTCTTTTTCTTGGTCTTCTTCTTCTTCTTGGTCTTCTTCTTCTTCTCCTCCTCCTCCTTCTTCATCTTCTTCTTTGTCTGTTGCTGCTTCTTCTTGGTATTCTTGTTCTTCTTGTTCTTGTTCTTGTTCTTGTTCTTCTTCTTCTTCTTCTTCTTCTTCTCCTCCTCCTCCTTCTTCATCTTCTTCTTTGTCTGTTGCTGCTTCTTCTTGGTCTTCTTGTTCTTGTTCTTCTTCTTGTTCTTCTTCTTCTTCTTCTTCTTCTTCTTCTTCTTCTTCTTCTTCTTCTTCTTCTTCTTCTTCTTCTTCTTCTTCTTCTTCTCCTCCTCCTTCTTCTTCTTCTTCTCCTCCTCCTCCTCCTTCTTCATCTTCTTCTTCTCCTCCTCCTTTTTCTTCTTCTTCTTCTTCCTCCTTTTCTTCTTCTTCTTATTCTTCGTCCTCTTATTATTACTATTAATCTTGTTCCTTCTTAGTGTTCAAGTCTCTCCACAACTTCCGGTCCCCAGTGATGTTCATCAATTCTGTCGTCGACTCTTTCTAAGCCATGATGTCAAATTGTCCATTATCCTCTCTCTGAATCGTCCGCTGTCCAATTTTCCTCCAATACTTACTGTTGTCACAATACACTCCATATTTGTCCCTCTCATAAAATCCTCATTACTCTCTGTAGCTGTTCAATATTCTTCTGTAAAACTACATCTCTGTGGCCTCCAGAGATTTTTTTTTTTTTTTTTTTGGTTTTCTTATATGATAAGAGGTTTTGATGGTAGTAAAGTTAAAGGTTAACCAGGTGAGGTCAAGCTATGTAAGTACCCTGAATCAGAAAGATGATGATGTAGTTCTCAGGGATCCTTATCTGCTACCTCTTCTGATCTCACCCAGTGTACATTATCTCTGTAGGCTAATGTTATGTATATGGCAAGTGTCTAGGGTATGTATGTATTTAATGTATGTTAACAATCTTAAAATTATACAACATAACTTAAAACTTTAATGGAAATTAAAGTAAGCAAGACTGTGTAACAATTATTTACAATTTAATATCCTGAACCTCAATCTTTTGGATCAGGAATTATCAAAATCAAGAAATTTGTATTTACAGCATGGAAATAAATAAGGTGGAAACACTGTCCATTATTTTTAAATTAAAGACCAAGTCACTGAAAGATTTCACCCACAGTCTTGTTCTAGGCTTGATAATACTACTAGTAGACAGTTGGAAGGTCTGTTCTTTTAATCATTCCCAGATAAAGTTTGATTGGTGGAATTTTTATTGGAATGAGCTTTCATGTGTGTAGTGGTTTTGATGGTAATGTATGATTGTGATATTACCTAGTGTGATGCATGAGGTCAGCTGTGAAGGCTCCTGAGATAAATGTAGCTGTGAATTTACAGAAGGCCCTTCTTGCTACCACTACGACCTCACACCTATCTTTTTTTACTAATGAATGTGGCTACGTTAAGATTCTAGGGTAATGATATGTAATATGTTGTGGTAGTTTACATACACACACACAGATATCTAATAAGTCTAATAATATTAATAAAATGTTACAACACACTGAACTAACTCAAGCTGTGTAAAATTTTGATAGTAATATTTTCTTTAAGTTTATTTGTTCTGAACCAAGGTTTTAGTTTGGTCAGAACATATGAAAGGTTTTGAAATTAGGAATGAAAGGCATGAATATATGGCATAATAAATGAAAGGTGTGTACATATGTATTTTACAAGACTTGTTAATATTACTACTGTTTATATTTTTAATTTAGCTGGGAGAATGATGAATGGATGTGCTGTTGGGGTGGCCTCATCACTCCCTGTCTATGGCTACTAACATTGTCCATTTATTGATGGGATTATAGTTAGTGTGTTTAGAAATGAAGTTGGTGAAATTTCAGCAGGCCAGACGCTCACGTATCTGAATGAGTAGTTCTGGTGCTGGAATCTGGTGGTGGAATCTGGTGGCCCCGCCTCTCCGTGCTTGGGGGCAAATATCAGGAGTCTGGTGGCCCCACCTCTCCGTGCTTGGGGGCAAATATCAGGAGTCTGGTGGCCCCACCTCTCCGTGCTTGGGGGCAAATTAAGGCTGCTCTGCCAAAATATTATACTGCACGGGTCCCCTCTTGTTTCTTCAACACATCATTTGACACCACTTTGGTGCCAAATAAAAAACCCACAGTTCTGAAATAAAAGTATTGGTCATGTGTCAGAACTCTACCTCCTGAGCCACTACTACACTCAACATTATACAACAACACCACATAGACAGGGTCAGATCTCTCTGACCATACAGCACACCTTACCAAGTTGGTTTCACATAGTATAAGTTCCCCCAGACTACATACTCTGAAATATGTTCATTAGCTTCCTGCCATAGAATAGGATAGGTGATATGTTTCACTGATCTCAACCCTTGATCCGCCCTTCATAATCCTAGCTGGAGTTTTTGTATTTTGTTTATCTCTAGACCCTGAACTGGGGCGGGGGGTCTAGAGCGAATCCTTACTTGTTGTAAGGGCTAGATTTTGATATGGCAGTATCAAATCACTCGAAATATTAAACAAATATTAAAATGTACAAAGAAATACTTTCAGTCTTACCAGAATTATGAATATAGAACACAGTAGATGCTAGCAAAACTCAGCTGAGCTGCTGGCTTTAGTATGGCGTCCCTCTAAATATTTCAATTAGCTTCTGGGAATTACACCCCTAAATAATTACTGTGTCTACCACTGGACAACTTATGCTGAATGGCAAAGATGCGCGTCTGAGCGCCGATATTATGTTTATCTGTGGCCAATCAGCGCTTTTTCTTTTTTCAAATTCAAACCCCTTTCCAAAAAGTCAATTCAGTCATACCTCAGTCAAGTATGTATTATTGTCTGTTGGTCCGTCCGTCTCTACTTGCATTTCACAAAAAAACACACTTGTTTTTTGAACCAACCCTGCCTTCCCCTACACAATTTTGCCTTTAAAGTTATTTTTAGCCACCACTGTCCGCTTGTTAAGATCCCGTACCGCTTTGATGTCTGCTTTCAACAACCGTTAGAGTCATGTTAAAATGTCCACCAATAGCGGTAAAGTTCTTCCCAATTTTGTTTATATCACTGATGAAAGTACAGTGATAAGACGCGAATGCCAAAACGTGAGTGTGTAGCAACACTTAATCGTCCCTGTTTTTCTCACTGGTTCAAAAGGGAAGAACAACCTGCAACAGCCAACCTCTACTTTAACGGACCATAAAAGCTGAGGTGTTTTTTTTAACTCAAACAGAGGTTTATTTTCCAATGATGATTAAATGGTAAAATGTGGTTCTACGTCCGGTCATCAGGTCATCGAATTTGTTCATAATACATGCAATATATAGTCAACTACTATTTCAATGCTGGATTTCTGTGGTCCAGAATAACTTCAAACACTGCGGTGACAATGGAAGATTTTGACTCCGGTTTTTTACGGTGTATTACTTCCACGTCCACGTAAGGTTGAATATTATACTTCATTCCTTAATACCAGTCCTAGCATAGGCTTCCTTCCGAAGCTATAATATACAACCGGACTGTATAATAATGTGTCTGACCATTGACAAGGCGATGGTCCTCCATTTTTAAGTTATTTACCAATCTACGTCATCACTAAGGACCCACCAAAAAGCAAACGTCATAAACCAATCTACAAATCGAGTGGTTAATACATTAAGACCTTGGCCTCTATGTTCAATAATAGTGCACAAAAGTGTGCTTATTAAAAATCTTACAATATCTCTCAGTTAAGTTCAGCGCCCATTTATGCGCAAATAACATTGTGACAATAAGCATATTGCAACAATTACCCTCTACCACCTGTAAGAAAAAAAAAACGCAGTTTCTTTTTTTTCTTCAAAAATCTATTGGTAATAATAATAAAAATACCAGCATAATACTATCCTAAGTCTCAATACGTCTAAGTCAGTTAATTGTCTCATAAAATTATCAGTCAGTCGTCGATGAGATGAAACGGTGATAAACAAGTCATGTGAATAAAATCCACGTAGGAAGAAATAATCATAATAACAAAAATTACGGAAAAAAAACAACACCGCCCTCTATTACCTCTAAACTAATCAATAATACTAGACCCAAAACTCACCTAATATAATTACATCTAATAGGATTATCTACCCATAGGATAAAGATTACAATAATATGTACCTCACCAATGAAAAGTCAGTCCCATATATGTTTATTCATGATATAAACCCAAACGATCGCAAGTATAAGCATAAATTGGTCCTCAAATTACCTATTTCAATGCCCCTAAGAACCTCTAGATAATATACACGCAAAAATTTTTTTTTTTTTTTTGCTTTTGAATATCATTGCAGTACAGTATTATATACACTATATGTGCACGTTACCCCCTAAACATTAAAGTGTGTTCTGGGTAAAACCAATTAAATTCAATGTCCCAATTACATCAACACTACTGTTGACCATGCATTAACTGTCATTAAAAACTTGTGTACTGTCTTCCTGAGGGCACCTCGACAGTACGTCTGCCACCACATTGTCAGACCCCCGAATTGCTTGAATCGTATAATTATACGGCTGCATCAGAATCGAATAACGGGCTGCTCGGGCGCATTTGTGGTTTTTTGTCTTTAAATACGCCAAAGCCTTCTGATCTGACTGTATTACGAAACATACACCCAACAAATACTTCTCTAATTTGGTTACTGCCCATACCACGGCGAGAAGTTCTTTTTCCAACACCGAATAATTCATTTCCGCCTTATTTAATTTTCTCGAAATGTACGTGATCGGATGCAGATGTCCATCAAATTGTTGAAGCAACACAGCACCAACGCCTTTGGACGAAGCGTCTGTTCGAAGAGTATAAAGATTATTAAGCCTGGGTAGTTTTAAAATCGGTGGGGATGAAAACAAATCTTTAATTTTAAGAAAAGCAGCATTGCATTCTGGAGTCCACCTAATTACATTAGGAGCCCCTTTCCTAAGTAGAGTGGACAGATCTGATGTAATTGAAGATAAATTAGGAATAAATTTACCATAATATTGCACTAGTCCTAACACACTACGGACTTGTTTTTTTGTTCTAGGAATGGAAAGATTTAGAATCTTGGAAACATTCTGCTCCAAAGGTTGAAGATTCCCATGACCAATCCTATGACCTAGAAACGTAATCTCAGAGAATCCAATATACACCTTAGATGGTCTAGCAGATAACCCAGCAGATCTAAGAGTAGATAAAAGTGAATGTAGACCAACAAAGTGTTCATCCCACGTATTGCTAAATAGACAAATATCATCTATATAAGTAATAACATCTTGCCTATGAGAGAACAGCATTCTCATCATTCTAGTGAAGGACGCAGGTGCGTTCATTAGTCCGAAACACATGACATTGAAATGGAACAACCCCCGAGGAGTAGAAAAAGCTGTGAACTGTTTACATCTATCCGCCAACGGAACTTGCCAATAACCCTTGGCTAAATCAAATTTACTAAAGTATATTGCCTTTGACAATTTTGGTAAGAAATCCTCCAATAATGGTAATGGTTCGGCATCAAATTTTGTTACTTTATTTAATTTTCTGAAATCAATGCAGAGTCGTATCTCATTATCTTTTTTTCGAATTACCACCATAGGAAAAGCAAAATTACTTTGAGAAGGACTGATTATCCCTAACCTAATCATGTCATCTATTTCTTTGTTCACTTTGTCCTGAAAATGTAAAGGTATAGGGTATGGACGTACTCTAATGGGCGTTTCATCATTTAAATGTATATCATGTATGATTACATTTGTTTTACCTGGAATATCTGAAAGTACATCATTAAAGGAATGTAATAAGTCAGACACCTGTGTTTTTCTATCCAACGATAAATCTTGACATATCGTCACATCTTTCCAAGTTTCTGTAGAATGTACTGGTATGTTAGGAAAATTCATAGATACTTCAGGAAACGCTGATTCTTCCTGAATCACTGATAATGAAGACCACCCAATTGGACGCGAGACTATGTCCTCGACAGCATGAAATACTGCCTGAAGATGTTCAGGTCTTGCGTGGAATTCTTTCAACATGTTAATGTGAAATATTTTCCTTTTCCCATTGACATCAAGTACGTAATCTACATCCGAAATTCTGGACAGAATTTTGAAAGGACCAGACCAAGTTATAAGTAGTCTATTCTGCTTACTAGGTAAGAGAACAAATGCTTCGTCACCTGGTACAAGATGCCGAAGATGTCTTTAATGATTTTGCAACACCCGAGCTTTCTCTTTAGCTCTCTCTGATGCAGATGTCGCTAACTGACATGCATCCATGATTCTTTGTCTGAGATTGACAACATACTCGTATGACGATACTGTCTCTTGAGACAAATCAGAATCGATTAACAAATCTTTAATCAAAGATAATGGACCTCTGGGTTGAGCCCCAAACACAAGTTGAAATGGACTGAAACCAGTATGCTCATTCGGTATTTCGTGATATGCGAAAAGTACCGCAGGTAAAACTCGGTCCCACTCTTTAGGAAAATCAATAGTAATCTTACCCAACATTTGTTTTATCGACCTATTGAGACGCTCCACCATACCATTCGAGGCGGCGTGATAGACACTGCTAAGTGATCTATCTATGTGAAACATTTTCATCACCTCAGTCATAGTACCGGAAACAAATTGAGAGCCCCTATCTGACAACAGTTTTCTCGGAAAACCGATTCTGAAAAATATTTGAAACAAAGCTTCAGCCACATCTTGAGTAGCAATATTTTTAGAGGTATAGCTTCCGGCCAACGCGTACACATATCTATGCAGGTTAAAACATATCTATGTCCTCTCGATGACATTATAGGAAGTGGGCCAATAATGTCCACGGCCATCTTCTCAAACGGACGCACCGGAATATCGGCTGCTTGAATGGGAGCTACATGATGTGCCCCTCTAGACTTAACCTCCTGACATATAAAACAAGAACGGCAATACATCGAAATGTCTTTTGATATACCAGGCCAGAAAAATGATGCAAGCACTCTAGCCCTTGTTCTCGAGTAACCCAAATGACCTGAACAACGTGAATCATTAGCATGACTTAAAATATAAGCCCTCATTGTTTTAGGTACCATTATTTGAGTCACAGTATCAAAGGACTTCCCATCTCGGAATTGTCTCACTAATATGTTATTGACGATAGCATACCATTGCTTGTGACAATTAATATCATTTGTAGTATTAATTTGTACGAAGTTAAAAAATTTCTTTAGTGAATCATCATTTTTCTGCAATGTAGCAAAAGCTTCTTTGCTAATGTTGCTATGCCCCAATTCATCATTACCCAATGGTACAACATTTTGTTGAGCATGTTCCTGTGCTCGAGTAACCACAACATTAGCCCTGTGTACGTGTTCTCGTTCCCAATCATTTATTTGCTCACGAGTACACTCTTTAAAACCGTGAATGTGACCAAGAACCAAATCGCAAACTGGATTCGGCAACAAACATACTTTCATTTGTCCCGTAAAAAATGGCGTTGCGATATGAACCACAGCAGTTTGAAATTTCTCAATTCTACCACCAAACGTAATGCACTTAACCCATGTGCCTGTACAAGAAGAAGGATCAACCAAACATTGTCGCACGCCTACCGTCGTGCAACCTGAATCCTTTAATAAAGTTACTGGCATGCCATTAAGTAAGCCCTTGTGAAACTCTAAAGACCCGGTTCCTTCATGAGCTGACATAGCAGGTAACGACGGCAATGGGTGTCCACATCTCAGTCTGGATATCACATCAGGCTGAAATAGATTCTTGCATTCCAAACATGTTTCAGCATTATTAAAATCAAATGACGCACATGCATTTGCTTGATTAACAGTATTATTGTTATCTGCGACATTGTTTTCCGACATTTGAACGGAATTACCATGGTAAGCAGATCGATTATAACTATTTGACCGAAATGCCCTGTCATTTTGTTGTCTATTGTTATACAAATCTCTATTATTATTCTGCGAGTAATGTGCTTTATTGTAACTGTAAAAGTTAGGAGTGTTTCGTTGCCAATTCATTCTGTCTCTGTTTCCCAAATCAACCTGTTGACCAGTTCCAAAATGATTGTTATTCCATCTTCTGCCAGCTGGTGAATCATTTCTATTTCCACCTTCGAAATGAGAAAAATTTCTTTGATAATTATTATTTCGATCTGAACTGGCACTTCTATGACGAAACCTATCTCTGTCACCACTATTCGATCTAAATTTTCCTTGTCTGTTATTTACAGTAGCAACACCCGCTGACTGTAACGATTCATGTAATTTAGTGTTTCTGACATTCAAGTTCGGATGAGCAACTGAAAACTGACGCCCTAGGGTCTCAACTTCCGATAACGATTTAGGATTCCGCTCCTGTAAAAACGCCAAAAACTTATCACTTACTGAGGATAATACCTTATCCCGTAATATTAAATCT
Organism: Oreohelix idahoensis; assembly: GCA_024509875.1. Lineage (NCBI taxonomy): Eukaryota > Metazoa > Mollusca > Gastropoda > Stylommatophora > Oreohelicidae > Oreohelix > Oreohelix idahoensis. The sequence goes on along the minus strand of JAMPIV010002570.1, from coordinate 18,183 downwards.
GCCAGATCTTCAAATTTCCGTTGCACCTTTTCAAGTTCGATCCAACGATTAAAAGTTAAACGAATATCCGAAATGAATTGTGAGAACTCTCTTCCTGTTTCCGGCAACAACTCTTTAAAACGCCTTCTATAACCTTCAGCTGTAAGCTGATATTTTTTTTAATAGCGTAGCTCTAGCTTCCTCATAGTTTTGACTATCGCCTTCTAACGACGCGACTGCACTTAACGCCTCTCCTGATAAAAAATTCATCAGTTTGCTACACCACATACTTTTATCAATTTTATATTCTGTGCATACCAATTGAAATCTTGACAAGAAGAACGTTATATCGTCGACCCCTGGTTTAAACATGGGCAAATGGATTTTAATGTCACCTTTTTGACCATCATTCTGAGTGTGTGATTGACTAGTAGCATTTCCATTTTGCAACTTCTGTCTTTCAATTTCTAACTGCAACATTCTCTCTTCATGTGCTCGTTTTTCTCCCTCAAGTGTAAATTCATATTGTCTCCTTTTCTCATTCTCTTCCATCTCCAAGAGTTTCATTCTCTCTTCGTCTTGCCTCCTTTTCTCTTCGTCTTGCCTCCTTTTCTCTTCGTCTTGCCACCTTTTCTCATTATCTTCCATTTCCAACCGTTTCATACGTTCCTGGTTGGCTAATTCTCTATCTTTTAATTCTAACTGACGTTTCTCTCTTTCCTGCGCCTCTTTATATTCTGTTTGAGCAAACTCTTGTAATTTATCTCCTGATAACCCAAGAATTTTACCCTGTTTGATGAAGTACTCCGCCGTCGACATTTCAGAATCTGAATTCTAATATTTATCTCATCAAATAAACTGTAGTATTCCAATTATTATGCTATATTCGAAACCTTATCGATACTCATTATTGGAGATTAATCATCTTTTATTTAATAAAATATGCAGCTATAAATCAATCAACTAAGAAATTATACAAGATAATATTACTACTGAAAACATAGAATGATCAATGAAGAGAATCAATTACATAGAAATATACACATTAGCAATGACAATCACCGCACATAAACAATTAAAGAAAAGATAATATCGTAAAGAACCACAGAGTGACCCCAAGAATCTATACCATTCCAGTAGCCTCAAAGAAACTTGCTATAAGTTTTTTGCAATTCATCCACCCAAAATCAACCTAGGAAAACACCCCAGGACACCTACGATGAAGAAGTATATTACGAGTAAAAGTGACAAAAGAAAGGTGCTCGCTAATATAATTAGTATACTGATACCACAATACAATGTCTACTTATCTGCGGGAATCCCAATCCTCCTCGTAAAGCATTCGATCCATCATGGGTTATGATTTTCATACAACTGGATCCAAACAGCCACAGTAATTTCCTCTGGTTGGAAGTACTCGTTACCGAATGACGTGATCACTTTAACCTCCGCAGGTACACAGCAGGACTTGAAAATGGAAATTGACAACTGTTGCAATCATTTCCTAGTACAACTATGATACTTCTCTGTTGACTTGCGTCTGTACATCCCAAGCACGTTGACCTTCCCAGTCAAGGTTACGAATTTCAAATAACGATCGATTTCTTGAGCATGCAACAGGTGTCAGTGTTCCAAAATACGTGGCAATCAATTGAGCTCAAATATCTAAATCTTCTAGAACGGGAAGTATAGCCACCATGTTAAGATCCCGTACCGCTTTGATGTCTGCTTTCAACAACCGTTAGAGTCATGTTAAAATGTCCACCAATAGCGGTAAAGTTCTTCCCAATTTTGTTTATATCACTGATGAAAGTACAGTGATAAGACGCGAATGCCAAAACGTGAGTGTGTAGCAACACTTAATCGTCCCTGTTTTTCTCACTGGTTCAAAAGGGAAGAACAACCTGCAACAGCCAACCTCTACTTTAACGGACCATAAAAGCTGAGGTGTTTTTTTTAACTCAAACAGAGGTTTATTTTCCAATGATGATTAAATGGTAAAATGTGGTTCTACGTCCGGTCATCAGGTCATCGAATTTGTTCATAATACATGCAATATATAGTCAACTACTATTTCAATGCTGGATTTCTGTGGTCCAGAATAACTTCAAACACTGCGGTGACAATGGAAGATTTTGACTCCGGTTTTTTACGGTGTATTACTTCCACGTCCACGTAAGGTTGAATATTATACTTCATTCCTTAATACCAGTCCTAGCATAGGCTTCCTTCCGAAGCTATAATATACAACCGGACTGTATAATAATGTGTCTGACCATTGACAAGGCGATGGTCCTCCATTTTTAAGTTATTTACCAATCTACGTCATCACTAAGGACCCACCAAAAAGCAAACGTCATAAACCAATCTACAAATCGAGTGGTTAATACATTAAGACCTTGGCCTCTATGTTCAATAATAGTGCACAAAAGTGTGCTTATTAAAAATCTTACAATATCTCTCAGTTAAGTTCAGCGCCCATTTATGCGCAAATAACATTGTGACAATAAGCATATTGCAACACCGCTACTTCCCCTCTCTTTCATTCTAACTAGATTTTAGCACTTGAGTCTCAAGGCTGCAATTTTTTGAAATTTGTGACATGTTTTTTGTTTCAATGCAGTCGCTCGCTGATATGAACAACACAGTCTTTTGTCAATATCTTCATTATTATCTATCCGTCTGTATAAATGAAAGCATATTATTTCACTGCTCAAGATGGGCCATCCGGCCAGCTAGGTTTTATATTCCTAACATTATTATTAAGAAAAGTTACTTTTCAAGGTTAGTTATTTTTTTTTTTTTGAAATATGTTCGAGCATATTCTGTAAGGCGTTTGCCGCTGAATTCAAATAAAGGACGAAGTATCGCAAAAGCGTCCAAGAAATGACTGTTCGTATAATAGCTAAGGTCCCTTTTGTCGATTTCTTTACCTTGTGTCAACTTGGGGACGTGAATTTTTTTCCTCCTTTCCCCACCAATTGCGTCAAACTAGCCTTGCTAGTTTCAAGCACATGTTCAGTCATATTTTTTTCTTCTTTCGATCTCCGTTCTCAACCCGTTCCAAGGGTAACGTTTTGCTTTCACGTCTAGCAAATTAATGTCCATGGCGGGTAATGACCCGCGGCCTGGGCGATCATGTACTCGAGTAACTTACGTATCATTTTTATCCCTACTTTTTATCTTGGGAGATATTTTAACGTTGTATCACGGTTAATTTCATCACACATCTCCCCACTTGAAAACATGCCTACGGCAAGTTCCAAAACCAGTGATACACATAGATAAAATTACTCCTCACGCCTGCCACTACTCTAACTTTGATCACAGGGGTGCCGACTGCGGAAATCTGCACCGACATTCAATTTGCCTGGGATATATTGGATACTGAACTGATAAGGTTGAAGCAATAAAGACCACCTCAGCAATCTTGCGTTTTCATGCTTAGCCTGAGATAAGAAAACGAGGGGCTGATGATCCGTCTCGACCACAAAAGTCCTACCATACAGATAGATTTGAAACTTCTTTATTGCCCAGATTAACGCTAAACATTCTTTTTCGCTTGTGGAATATCCTTGCTCCGCCTTATTCAATTTGCGGCTTGCATAAGTGACTGGGTTCAGTTCCCCATCAGGTGAAGATGATCTTTGCAACAAAGCCGCCCCGAGTCCTACATTACTTGCATCGGTTCTTAAGACAAAGTCCTGTGTCAAATCAGGCAGTGTGAGAATAGGCTTGCTAGTGAGTTTTTCCTTTAACTCTTGGAACGCTAGTTCACATTGTGCAGTCCAAATAATTTTATCTGGAAGTCCCTTGCGAGTCAGATCAGTCAGAGGAGCACAAATAGAGTTAAAATCTTTGATGTATTTTTGATAAAATCCGCATAACGACACGAATGATCGCACGTCCTTTTTTGTTTGTGGTCTAGGTGCTCTCTGCAGTTTTTCCAAGTTCTTGGGATCAGGGGTCATGTTACCCTGATATACAGTGTGTCCCAAGAATTCCAACTCTTTGCATCCAATACAACATTTTGTTGGCCTAGCAGTTAAGTTCGCCTCCCTAAGCCTCTTAAATAACATTTTTAGAGCGTCAATGTGTTCTTCAAATGTCTCTGTGGCGATGAGAATATCATCCATGAAATTCGTGATACATGGGTTATTCAGGGGATCCAACAATTTGCGCATCATCCTTGAAAATACACTCGGAGCATTTTTCAGTCCGAATGGTAGCATGTTGAATTCTTAATGTCCATCCGAAGTGCTAAAAGCCAAATAAGGTCTCACTTCAGGCTTCACTGGAATCTGGTAATAGCCTTTACTAAGATCCACTTTTGAAAAGTATTTTGCCTTGTTTAATCTGACAAATAACTGTTTTGTGTCTGGTAATGGATCCACTTGTCCTTCTGTGACAGCATTCAGTTTCCTGTAATCTATGCACAGTCTGTGTTCCCCAGACGGTTTCCTCAACAAAACTACACTGGAACTAAAAGATGATTCACTGTGTGAAATAATCCCCTCCTTCAATAAATAATCTATTTCTTCCTTCAATGCCTTCTCCTTCGCGAACGGAATAGAATAGGCTCTCATACAGATTTGGTTTGAGTCTACCAGTTTCATGTCATACTGTAGCAAATTTGTATGTCCTGGTTTATCTGTTAATACATCTGTATGTTCCTCCAGAACCTGTTGAACTCTCTCCCTCTGATTTTTAGTCAGGTGCTTACTGACTTTTACCTGTGCTGCTGTTTCATAAAGATGTAATGGGTATTCATGCGAGGTGAGTGGTTCCTTTTGCATTTGAGTTGCGATAGCCAAGGTCAGTAAGGGGGTGCTTTCCTGGAGTGGTCTGTCCAGATACTTCTTTAACAGGTTTACATGATAAACTTTCTCCTTCCCCTTTTTGTCAATTTTATAGTTTGTTCTAGACACCTTCTCTAGAACCGTATATGGACCTTGCCATCCAATTTGTAATTTATTCTGGCTACCGGGTAGTAGAAGCAGCACCTTCTCTCCCGCAGCTATTTCTCTGTCCTTTGCCTTCCTATTAAAATATGCTGCATGTTTCCCTACTTTTTATCTTGGGAGATATTTTAACGTTGTATCACGGTTAATTTCATCACACAGTGCCTTTTGAGAAGGACTTTTCTTATAATATAGATAAAGATGGCTCCTAAACAGTTAAGTCGCCACAAGGGGGTGCCTCCTGGATGAAGAAATGGAATTAAGCTGCAACACACAGGATGAGCAATCACTCCCTCAAGGTCTTCTCACAGTACACAGCCACAACTTGGTATTATATGATCCAACCCTGGAATGAGAAGGATAATTTCCTACCATATACATCTTATTTATAATAATTCCACACACTTAATCACTGTTACAACTCACTTAGGTCATTCATGTGTGCTGAACATTTGCACCAGACCTTATCTGCTGTTGTCTACATTCAATGCTGTGTACTCAGCCTTATTCAGTGACAATACAAAGCCTCTGTTCTTTCTACAGGGTTTGTCTTCCATAGAATGGCTATGGTGCGTACAATCCAACACTGTGATCTGTTAATTATGTCTTTCTAGCATTCTATACATGGTTTCATATAATATTTAAGCATTTGGTCACTCCTGAAACCACTACCAATGTATTTTTCCTGGACTTACAGTCGCAAAATTTTATGGCAAATTTACAACCACATGTGTTTTCACTTCCCAATGGCAATATCAATTTTATTAACACAGCGCTTATGGTACAAACTTTGCAAGGCCAATAGCAAAACACTGTTTACACATTTCACTCTGAAAATGACTGCATTCCTACCTAGGTCGTCGTAACCTGAACTATCTCCCAATTAGCAGTATCGAAATAAAATGTGGCGGCCACACATAACCGGTGGCCTACATATCAATATATTACAAATAAACTTATTTGTCTTACCCCAAGTAATAACACATGCACAAAGTTGACTAGCAGTAAATAGGGTTTTCAGACTGCTTTCTCGTCCAGACGGCAAAAAGCTTGGTCACAAGGCTTTCCCGCTGATCTCAACTTGTGATGGCTTTTCAAATTTCAAATGGCCTTATCTTACAACGAGGTGTTAATTTTTATTACCCTATCCTTAACCAATCAGAAGTCGCGTCAAAATTTTAACTATTTTTGGACTATTAACTTTGAGCAATCGTAAGTGTGTTCGTTCGTCTGATTATCATTGTATATTTCATATCTCCGTTATTTATGAATCGATTTCCAATATTAAAAGTGATAATTACACGGTCAACTGACCTCTATCGTTCTATCTAATTTTCCTTTTGTTATTCCTTAAGAGTTTCATCTGGGTAATTTTTTTGTAATGAATTGTGGTTCCAACCGGAACTAAAATATCAGTAAATTAAATTTTTCTAAGTCAAGATAATTTTATTAAGTGGGAATCTTTAGGTTAATATATTAATCAATATCAGCGCTATAATTCAAGATATCCCTTTCATTCTAATTCCCTTTAGTTATTGAGAAATAAATTATTTAATTTTGGTTAAAAACACAGAATCGGCATTTTTTACACTACAACCAAGATTTCTTGTATCTACCAAAAACGAGGTAACAATTTGATTGGTTGTTAATTTTGGCTACGTCCTTCGATAAATATTGGGGTGGGTGAGTGTGTGTATGGGGGTAGTAACTTTTAACCTGTGGTAGTAAAAAAATTCAAATTCTCTAGTTAAATTGTTGGCGGTAGATTTGACTTTGCCCCCGACAAATTTCAAATACCGTAGTTATTTAAAGATTTTTAACTAATTTAGCTAGTACGTTTTAAGCGGGGAATTTGAGCGTATGGTGATACGGATTCACTTTACTACATCTTATAATTGCCCATGATTCACTTTCATTTGTCAGTACTGGCTCAATAAAACAATCGAATACTTCTCTCCCATTTTGTACCTACACAAATAAAGATAAATATGAAATAACCTGCCCTTCTGTGTCAACGTTCACACACTTGTGTGTGCTCTTTTGCTGAAACACATTTCAATTTATCTGGCTGATGGTACGTCACCGGCTTACAGTTGACAGCTCTTCTAGGCACACGTTTATGCTATCCATTAGCCTTCTGCTTTAACGCTCCATTGTAATACCTTTCTTCTCTGCATTTGCTTGAAACAGACCTTTCTTTTTTTTCGTAAAAAACTCCATTGGTTCGATATACCCGAGCCGTTAATAAGGATCTGTCAAGCTGACATGCAACTTTGTGTGTTATTATTCTCCAATTGTTGGTACTAATATCTTTAACTGAGCACAAACAATCTGCTAGGCAGCTTAAATACTTTTTAGTTTTGAATAATTTAGAAGCCAAGCCTACATTTTCATTCTTTTACTTTTCAGATCTTTAAGAGCCTGGGTCTTCAAAAAATCATCCTGTCCTTAGCCATCTGATTTAGGTTGTTCTATGTCGTGTTTGTTTGTTGTTTGTATGTCTCCAGTTCTCTTCTCTGTGTGTTTTCCACCTATCTCTATTTATTTTACCCTAGGTATTCTAGAACAAGGAAAGCCTTGTAACGCTTACAACGATTTCCTCCTTGGGCTTCTTATCCAACGCGTCTCTTCTGCATACCTGTTTTTGTACTGGCACCTGTCTAGTGCCTGTCGTCAGTTCCCCTTTGATGATCTTGTCGTAACATTTTAATCCTTACATTCCACGCAATTTATGAAAATCTGTAATATTTTGTGGTGTTTGTTTGTGTTATTCATTATGTTTGAGAGCCGTACAAAAGGATTGACTTGACTTCTGAGCTGAAGATTCTGATTTTGGTGTTGGAGTTAATTCCTTTTCGTTTTTTTTTTTTTTTTTCATATATTTCACAAAACTCACAATTATATTACATAAAGGTCCTCATAACTTCAATCACCCATTACGTCTTTTTGATTAATAAACTTCTTTTTCTTCTTTATATGTCATGCTTAGTGGCGTCGGTGATGATGTCTGTCCACGCCGTCCTGGATGTAACATAGTTTATCAGTTATGTTGTTTACTCCTTTTCCATTTCATAGCGTAAAACTGTACAGGATCTTTCCTCTGTCGTCCTTCATGTCTCTTTCCTTCAGTATTACCTGTTGTCACGACATATTCCAGGCTTCTTCTACTACCACGTGCCCAAAGAAAGGGAATTTCTTTCTTCTAATGCGAGTAAAGCTTACTTTGCGCAATGGCTTCTTTAAGAATATTCTCGTTATCTTTGTCAGTTGTCCATATTATGCCAAACATTTATCTATAACACCACATCTCTGTCGTCGCAAATGATGTTCTTACTTGCTTACTAATTGCCCATCACTCACTTCCGTATGTCAGGGTTGGTTACACTAGTCAACAACCAAAATGTACCAGAAATGAAAATAGTGATCTTAACAAATTTTGGTTTGCTGAAAACGAAAATGACATTAAAAAATGTTGATTGGCTCTAGTTTTCAAGATATATGCTACTAGTTTATTTAATTACGGTCAATTTATATATATGACGCAACTGTTGTGGGCGATTGCATAATTTTTTCTAATGACCAATAAAAATGTTACTAGAAGTTGATGATGCAATCCTACCTATGATTACATCACCTTTGTGTATAAATATATTATCTCTGATAAAATTTTGCCATTAGTTAGTGCATTTGTCCTTATCAAAAGTATCGTAGTTAGAAATGCCAGAAGGCGTACAGTTTGTATTTTGGCTGCAGAATAGGAGATCAAGATAAGAGCTGGGTGCCACACATATGCTGCAATACATGTGCAGCACATCTTAAACTGTGGTTGACTGGCAATAGGCAAGCTATGCCTTTTGCAGTCCCAATGATTTGGAGAGAGCCCACTGATCATCTCAACAACTGTTACTTTTGCATGGTCCCTCCAATTGGGAAAGGCATATCAAAGAAGAAAAAATGGACTCTGGAATATCCAAACATCTCCTCTGCAATACTTCCGGTACCACATGGCGATGACCTACCAGTTCCCAAAGTGCCAGAATCCTTTTCAGCTGCTTCCACTGATGAAGAGGACATTGGTGGTCCTGAACCATCAACCTCAAGTGACACAGATTTTGAGCAAACTACATCCACTAACCCAAGGTGAACTGAATGATCTTGTAAGAGATCTGAATTTACCGAAGAACAAGGCGGAGCTTTTGGGTTCCAGATTGCAACAGTGGAATCTCCTGGCAGAAGATGTTACAATTTCTGTGTATAGGAACCGCCAGAAGCCGCTTATTACATTCTTTTTCAAAGAGGGTGACCTTTCTGCGTGCCACAATATTTCTGGTTTAATGGCAGCCCTCAACATCAATTACATACCGGAAGAGTGGAGGCTTTTTATTGATTCATCCAAGACAAGTCTTAAAGCTGTTTTGTTGAATAATGGTAATGTGTTACCGTCAATTCCAGTTGGTCACGCAGTTCATATGAAAGAAACTTATGAAAACATTAAGCAGCTTTTGAAGTGTATAAACTACGATCATCATCATTGGTCACTTTGCGGTGACTTAAAAGTGGTCGCTCTTTTGCTTGGACTACAGGGTGGATACATCAAGTACTGTTGCTTTCTCTGTGAGTGGGATAGCCGTGCACGAAGTGACCATTACATCAGAAGACATTGGCCAATCAGGCAGTCATTGCAGCCTGCAGTAAGAACGCTGAGAACCCAGCAGTTGTCGACACCAGCAAGATTTTGTTGCCACCCTTGCACATTAAGCTGGGTCTCATGAAAAACTTTGTCAAGGCAATGGAGAAAACAGATGAGGCTTTCAAATACCTCATCAGAAAATTTCCAAGACTGAGTGAAGCTAAAATAAGAGAGGGAGTATTTGTTGGTCCGCAAATTCGAAAACTTCTTCATGATGACGAGTTTCTTTGCGTGTTGCATGGCAAGGAAAAAGCAGCATGGCTAGCATTTAAGTCAGTGGTGGACAATTTTCTTGGAAACAACAGATCTGATAATTACAATGAAATTGTAGAAAATCTCCTTCAGAAGTATAAGAGTCTTGGCTGCAACATGTCTTTGAAAATTCATTTTCTGGATTCTCATCTGGATTTCTTTAATTCAAACTGTGGAGCGGTCAGTGATGAGCATGGTGAACGATTTCACCAGGACATTGCTGCTATGGAGACAAGGTATCAAGGCAATTGGAGCCCTTCAATGCTTGTTGATTACTGTTGGACTGTGACAAGAGACACCTCATCGATTGACTACAAGAAGCAAGCAAAGAGAGCTCGAACAGCGACTGAATAATGACGGAATGGGTTCAAATGTGCCTTTTTAAAGCATGATATGTGAACTTTAAATAATGTTTTTATTTTTTCTATCATTTTATGTTAAAATATCAATTAATTGAGTATGTAACCACAATTTTTATAATGCTAAAGTAGAAAGACTAGCTGTTTAGCCCAGAGAAGTAAACAAGCATACATTATTTGTATTACTGTAATATAAATTCATCATTTAAAAAAAAACCAGAGCCAATTGGTGAATTTCATTATGATATTTGAAATCAGCATGTCAAAATCAATAAGAAATGGTACATTTAATTTCTGGTACAAAAAACTTTTGAAAATTTGTTGACTAGTGTTATTTATAACACTGAAGAACGCTTGCCGTTTCTTACTTCCATTGACAAAGAGTTGTTGCATGAAAAATGTATCATTTAGAATGCTGTTTTACCTGGGCATTCTTCTCGTTTGAGATGCATCTTATTAATGTTCCTATAAATTTGAATCTATTAACTTGGTTTTAAACTGTTCCATTTAATATATAGTGCATTCTGGAGAAGTCATTTTTTAGAGATGATCATTTTGCTATTAAAGCCTATATTTTCACTTTCTGTCACTACTGTATCCAATCATTTCCTGCAACTCATTTTCACTGTATGCCATTTGGCTGTATCATGACCATATCTCCAGTTGTTATAATGTGGGTAAGGTATCATTCACTTTACTTTTACTGACAGTAGCATGATGACGGTCGGATATCACCCGCGGCACATGGCGCTCGCTATTTCTAAGAAAGTTGTTTTAATTCATATTTGTACAAAGGACATGACAACAGTAGTTTATCCTTTACTTTCCGACGGTGTGCGGGTGCCTCTGATAGTCTTTGACTAAAAATTATAACACCCAAGGCAGTGGGGAGGAGTGAGGTTAAAGCACTTTTATCACGCTGGCTGTCATATCATAAGGCTTCATTGATGTTACGTATAGAAAGTTGCCCCTCATAACTATCCCACCTAGCCCTCACTAATAACACCTGTTTTGGTCCACGACTGGTTATTCAGTAATAGCAGCTAACCTCTATATCTTACGACCTTTCAACCATCCGCCATCCGGTTGACGCACCTGGTAGTAGGACTTCTCCCTCAAGGAATTTATGTTTATTAATTAAGGAATCAGCTTACCTTTATATTATAATCTTGTACAAAGTATCAACAAAAGGAAAGAATATAAGCAACACTGCATGATATTTTTCTGGGTTTTGTCTCGTATTATTTGCTACAATGAAAACGGAAATCTTTGCAATAACTGAAAGTCGTGTCCGGGTGTGCATCAATCACTGAACTATCAAAAGTCACGCATCGTACGACATGACAGCGTCGTACCTTCGTCAGGAGTTATTCAGTCTCAGGTGTATACACTGCCACAAACTTCACAATTAACTCATGTGTAGGTTTTCACAAAGTACCATGCCGACTGGCGTTCGCGTTCATATCTCTCCATTTCTATCTATCTATCTATCTATCTATCTATCTATCTATCTATTTATCTATCTATCTATCTATCTATCTATCTATCTATCTATCTATCTATCTATCTATCTATCTATCTATCTATCTATCTATCTATCTATCTATCTATCTATCTATCTATCTATCTATCTATCTACTATCTACTATCTATCTATCTATCTATCTATCTATCTATCTATCTATCTATCTATCTATCTATCTATCTATCTATCTATCTATCTATCTGTCTCTATCTATCTATCTATCTATCTATCTATCTATCTGTCTCTATCTATCTATCTATCTATCTATCTATCTATCTATCTATCTATCTATCTATCTATCTATCTATCTATCTATCTATCTATCTATCTATCTATCTATCTATCTATCTATCTATCTATCTATCTGTCTCTATCTATCTATCTATCTATCGCAGTCTTCTTCTTCTTCTTTTTGAGTTGAATTAACCAGTTCTTACTAGATTCTTTTAATTGTACTCCTCTCCAAATACCTTTGACAATCTGCGACTCTCCGTACTGATTAACTGACGAATGTTTACTGTATTTCCCAGGGTTTCCTCGTTGCATTTTCTGGCAGGTCAGGGTAAGCGCTGCATTCTTCTTAGAAACTCCATTTCAGATGTCTCAGCATGTTTGTACGTGTATGCTGTCGCAACTTCATGCGACTGAAGGGATAGTTTATACCTGTAATTTCAGAAGACATCGTGCCGTGTGTAGAAAAACGGACAGGAGTCACTCTGGAAATTTCCCCTTATTTAGTAATTTTTTAGGATGTATCGTATATATATTTCTATATCCGAGATTCTCAACGGGGGAATCACCTAATTATTCAAGGACGAAAAAATAAAGCAACGAATCAGAAGTGCGGGAAAAGAGTCAATCAAACACAGAGGTGCGAAAGGGAGACTCTCATCGAAATAAAAAAAAGGAGATTCAACTAGGGGCAGATCATAATAATCATATTGATGCAAGGGAGATCCAATCAAACAATGTGGGAAACTGTATATAAGCCCGCTCAGATTCAATTCTAGACTCTCATAATTCCACTTCAAGATCTCATAGCTGAGAAGATGTCCAAAGGAATAATCCACACCTGCAGAAGCCACATATTCATGGCCCATAGTTGAGAAAAGCTAAGCTGACTTACGTTGTGAGCCAACTTGCATAGCGATAGCTCAGATCCGTAATATTGTGTCTGTAAGGGTATGTTAAATATGTATTGATCGTTAGGTTACAAAATATCTTGGTGTTATGTCAATTGATATAATATTCAGCATTGATGTAATGATTGTGATTTATATGCGTGTGACTTATCTTGATACTCGTAAAAACTACGCTGACAACTGAAGTTGTCTACAGCTGAATATAATCGTACACAATCCTGAACAGCATTGACGCAGCTAGAGTACTTGTCAGCATTGCTCAGCAATAGCTATGGTTTGGTTTGGTTTGGTTTTAAGGACTATCTTCAAAAATATTTATAGAATGTTTGACTCCTATATACACAAACTGAGATTCTCGCCGGTGCTACAGAATTCGTGCACTGTGCTGTGATCCTCCTTGTGTGATCTAAGGGAGGAGATCGGAGCACTGATGGAGTAGTCCGTGTGCAATGAAGATAGTCCTTAAACCAAACCAAACATTTAATACCACATTACTGTGATGTGCACACTTGTAACAGAATCAGAACATATTACTCTGGTGTGCACACTTATAATTTTATCAGACCTCATTACTGTGACTTGTACTTTCAGAGTACACATCTATGCAGATGTGTGCTTAAGAATTTGGAAGGTATGCGTATGTAGGTATACATAACTGTAACAGAATAATCCGTAAATGTGTAATATGTACTAGTAACATCACAGCGAAAGAAATTACAGTATCACAATTATCAAGGGGTTGAAGAACTGAAAAGCTCCACACAAGCTGCCAAGAACCAACTAAGAAGTGCTAACTCGGAGCCACCAAGAAGACATGTGCACCATCATAGCAGGTAGACGCTGGAAGTGGGTTGACCACATCCTCAGAAGATACCCTGACACCATCACCAGAACTGCCATCCTATGGACTCCAGTGCAAAATCGAGGCCCACCAAAAGCTTCCTGGCGGAGAACTGTGGAGTCAGAGATGCAAAGCAATAACCAGACCTGGGGCACCATAAGAAGGATGGCTGCCGACCGGTGGAGACAGTTTGTTGCTGCCCTACAAGACGCCACCAGGCGTGATAGTCACTGATTACTTTGTCAGTCAGCAGCCAATGACCAAAGAAGAAGAAGAAGAACACGACAGCACAGACATGTGTTAGTTTATACTAAGTTGAACATCAATTATTATTTATACTAGTAATGTAAGTTGGCCATGAATGTCTAGATACACATCTGTTCTGTTAGAAATCATGTAGCTGTATACTATACACTCGTCGCTTCAAACGATACGCATGAGTAATTGCTTACAGTATCTGTACATTTTACTTAAACAACACTTAAGTGGGGTGGGGGGGGGGGTGATGCGTGATGCCATATGATGATGGATGGCATCCGCATGTCTGGTTTTGTGTAGTGTGTAGATGTGTTCAGTCAAAACAATGTTCATGCAACAATAACAGGGCAATCCACATAGGACGTCAGTAAACTCACGACGTATAAAGTCAATGAGTCTTGAAACAGCCGTTGACGTTTTTCTTCATTATTTATTGTGGACGCCACAGTGACAAAATGGTTACGCAAATGTGTAGGCACATCAAACAGTCATTATCACAGCAACATTCAATACAGCAATAAACGGTAGACAGCATTACAATGATGAGTCAGATGCATGTTATATTTCATAGTGCTGTAAATGTAGTCAGGTGAAAACTCCATCCTTTTCTATAACAGCCAGGAGATAACCAGATGTATGAGATCAGTTCACTCTCCTTAGTTTGACTTCAGCAAGACAGACACGTCTGCCGAAGTATAAATAATGTCCTCAAAAATATCCTCTAGATAATAAAGGTTTTCCAAACCTAGTTCATTTAACAGAGTAGCAAGTAATGGTCCTTGGTACCTGCATCAACCGATGCAGTACAATGCAGCGACATGTGAGCTGGGAAAAAACATCTCGTGACGACGACTTTCGCAGACAGGCTATGAATCGAAATCGCTCACGACCCAAAATCGATAGAGTTAATGAAAGAGTCAATTTACCTTGCTTTCATGAAATACACAGAAATATCACGCCTCCCGACATGTGGGAAACACTAGAGGTATTATCTCGAATAAACGAAATATCCATTAAGAGGACTACACATCCCTGACAGAACAAAATAGCGGAGATCCCCTCTTCAACGAGGCATCTCTTTCGCCATTCCAAATCGCTCACTCCCACTAGTGGTGGGCGGAAACCGATCGACAAAGAAGCAAGACAAGTCATGCGCAGTCCAGCGCAAAATGACCACAGCTCAAACTTAACTGCATTCGATACCAACGCGAGAAGACAAATGCTTACCGAGAAAAGTGACTATAAATTCCAAGCAGTTGTTGCCCTTGCGTTATAAAACAGATATTGAAATAAAACGATGTTGCGAGAATTTATCACGCAACATATCACCACCTCCTCCCGATAAAAAAAAAATGTGGAACATATTTTTTTTTCAATATCAAAGAGCAAGCGATAAGCGGCTCAAAACGCACGAATTATGCGCTGATAATTAACTAAATTGCCAAACAATAGGCTAATTATAGAGTGTCTGGTGAGGATATACCTCAACAGAAAAATAAATATGTCTCAAAAAATATTCACATCGGGGAGGTGTCACCAACACACATCACGTTAGCATGTAAACACAATATACGTATGCAAGTTACTATAATCATCATTAAACAGCATACTCTAATATTGTCTTTAAAAATGGATGTACAAATCTGATAGGAAAATTTAAATAGTACATTCTTTGACATGTAATGACATAAGTACATAGTAAAGTTAAACTACATGACGATCCAGGACATATGCTCTGGTATTCCGAGGGTAAGTACACAATCTAGAACTCGTAAGGTAAGTCCTCAGCTCAACAATGACATTCTGAGAAAGTACAAGCAATATAATGCTAATTAATAACTAATATGCTTCATAAGGTACAATACATTATTAATAATTGTGGCTGTTTAGTAAACTAACGGCCCTTATATTAACTACTCAGTCCTCCTCTATCATCTTAAAAAACGAACAGAAGAAGATGACAACAAAGCACGATAGTGTGTACATATAAAGTAAGTACAGATGTGCTAATCTATTGTAGAAATATAGGTGTGTTATGACTCTGTAATATATGGAAATATAGGACAGAAGTATTAGTTGGAGTCATGTGGGCATCTAGACAAAATGTCAGCCATCACATTATCCGCACCACGGATAGCTCGTACCGTGAAGTGAAAAGGTTGAAGAGCTATAGCATATCGAGTGGATCTCGAACTCTTCAAATTCTTAGTCTGAATAGCTGTAAGAGCTTTCTGATCAGTCTCTAGAATGAAATGTGCGCCCAGGAGGAATCTTTGTAGCTTTAGAATTGACCAAACCATCGCTAACAACTCACGGTCTAAAACCGAGTAGTTCCTCTCTGCCGCATTTAGTTTTCTAGAAATGTACATAACAGGATGCAGAGTATTTGCATATTCTTGCATCAGTGCTGCTCCAATCCCAGTGGATGAAGCATCACTCCGAAGAACAAAAGTCCTATCAAGAGTAGGTAATCTTAAGATGGGAGGAGAAGAAAATATATTCTTGATTTGGTCTAGTGAAGATTGGCATTCTTCAGACCAACGGACCAGATTAGGCGAACCTTTCTTCAACAATGTTGATAGAGGTGCCATGATCGAAGATAAATTTGGAATAAATCTCCCATAAAATTGAATTAAACCTAAGAGACTCCTAACTTGTTTCTTCGTTTTAGGAACAGAGATGTTCAGTATTTTGGAAGTATTGTGGTCTTCTGTCTTCAAGAGACCATGACCAACACGATGACCCAGGAAAGAGATTTCACCAAAACCAACAAAAGCTTTAGAAGGTTTTGCTGTCAAATTATTCTCACGTAGAGTGGACAGTAAGTCATATAACCCTAAATAGTGATCTTCCCAGGTATCACTGAAGAGACAGATGTCATCTAAGTATGCGATGACATCCGAACGATGTGACAGAATTCGACGCATCATGCGAACGAAAGTGGCAGGGGCGTTCATGAGACCAAAAGGCATAACATTCCATTGAAATAGACCCCTAGGTGTAGAAAAAGCAGTAAGAGGTTTGGCATGCTCTGCTAAAGGCACTTGCCAATAACCTTTAGACAAGTCAAGTTTAGTGAAGAATCTAGAATTAGAAAGTCTAATCAGTAGATCTTCTAACAAAGGCATCGGTTCAGCGTCGAACTTTGTGACCTGATTCAATTTGCGATAATCAACGCAAATTCGTATGTTCTTATCCTTCTTCCGGACAATA
The DNA here is from genome assembly GCA_024509875.1 of Oreohelix idahoensis. Classification (NCBI taxonomy): domain Eukaryota; kingdom Metazoa; phylum Mollusca; class Gastropoda; order Stylommatophora; family Oreohelicidae; genus Oreohelix; species Oreohelix idahoensis. Next base: position 963 of record JAMPIV010002570.1, on the reverse strand, counting down.
ACCATGGAAGAAGAATATGGTGAAGTCGATGGTTCAATTATATTTAATTGAATCATTTCATCCAATTCCTTTTCCACTTGCGACTGAAAGTGTATAGGAATAGGATACGGCCTAACCCTAATTGGATTATTGTCGGTAAGAATTATGTCATGTTCTATGACATCTGTGTGTCCAGGAATGTCAGTGAGAACATCCTGAAATGTTTGTAACATCGACGAGACTTGTCGATGTTCGTCACCAGAAAGATTAGGAGAAACAGAAACGTTTTTCCAAGATTCCGTGGAATGTAATGGAACCACTGGAAGGGGAAGGTTGACATCAGAGAAGGTAGCTTCCTCATCCTGAATGACAGACAGGGATGAATAATGACCGTGAGGTGCAGGAGCATCATCCGTTGCCTGGAAAATAGGCAGCAAATAGTCCGGACGTTCGTGAAATTCCGAAAGCATGTTTATGTGGAAAGTTTTATGCTTTCCATCAATATCGACCACATAGTCAACATCGGAAATCCGAGAGACTATTGCATACGGACCTTTCCATGCAATAAGAAGTCTATTTTCCCTACTGGGGAGTAGGACGAATGCTTTGTCACCTGGACAAAGTTGTCGTAGACATCTATTCTTGTTAGCAAACTGCCTTGCCTTCTCTTTAGCAATTTCTGATGAAGCAGTTGCTAGCTTACATGCCTCAATGATCTTTTGTCTAAGAGCAATGACATACTCATATGAGGATTGAGTTTCATCGCTAATATCATCGGCAGTGATGAGATCGTGTAATAAAGACATAGGGCCGCGTGGACGCGCGCCAAAGACAAGTTCGAAGGGAGAAAATCCTGTGTGTTCATTAGGGACTTCTCTATAGGCAAAGAGAGCGCCGCGGTAAAACCCTGTCCCAATCTTGAGGATGATCTTCAGTTATCTTACCAAGCAAAGTCTTGAGGCTTCTATTCAGACGCTCAACACA